>JAVXUP010002337.1:0-140667 GCA_033070095.1 Escallonia herrerae | reverse complement strand
GATGATTTCCATGAGTATGGTGAAACGGTTGCTGGTGCTGAGAGGGGAGCCGCGGGGTCGAGGAGCCATGTGCTGAGACTGTTGGTGAGGTCCGTCCTATGGAGACTGATGCTGTTGAGGGGCCGTGGCAGCAGAGCTGGCGGCCGAGTATGTGGCAGAGCCAGTCAGTCGTCCAAGTCCGTCACCCCTATGAGTTGAGGTAGTCGAGTCCCCATTGGGCGGTCAGATGGACGGTTCCCACATGTTCGAGGGGTTGGATTGGTGGACGGTTAGAGAGCCAAACGCTCCGTCTGGAGTTCATCGTGTTTTTTTGGCTGCACACACACCTGCTTTGGGTTCGTCCCCCCAGCCTGATGTACCTGTTCTACCCGCAGCGGGGCCAGTTCGTGAGACGTTGTCAGGCTCGGTAGCAGATGTTGATGGTATACTGTTGTCGATGCACTCTGGTGCTTTGACGCTGTCAGCCGGTGGTGGTATTTCAGAGGTTGGTGCTGCCAGTGGAGGTTTCCTGTCGGCGGGGCAGACGTGATCCCCTGGGATGGTGTGGAGTTATCGGGTGCAGTAGTACGCCGATTGGAGATGATCAGGGCGAGGCACCCGGAGACATTTGTTGATTCTGCCTTTGTCCGTGGTGCTATATTCTCGAGGGTGATGTACACAGTCCTCGTGGATTGGTTTGCTACCCTTGGTACGGTGCCGGTTTTGGGTTGGACTCCAGCAGTTATATCATAGTATCTATCAGAGCTTGTATCCTTTACAGCTCTCGGCTTCCAGTTGGACTGGCTGGCGGACTATATCAGATCGAGAGGCCAGAGTGCTGAGGCAGCGACGGAGTTGGCTCTCATCAGTGTTCAGGAGGCCGCATTGCGGGGTCAGAGACGCATGCTTGATACCAAGATGGCTGTAGTGACTGAGACGGTGGAGGGGCTGCGCGCCCAGCTTGAAGAGGCAGAGAGACGGCTGACCGAGACAGAGGTTCGGCGAGCTGAGTGGGAGAGCAGATGGTCAGATTTTCAGGCGCAGCGACAAACATTGGAGGCGTACACTTCCGATCCTATTTGTGCCTTGCTTGCCCCTTTACATTAGATCTCTTGTACTTTGCATTTTTCTTATTTTAGGAGACATGGGGTCAGTAGTGGCCCCTCCCCCGAACCATTGGCTTGTACTCAATTTGGGTGTAGTCATGTGGTTATTTTGTACCTATGTTTGTTGTGAGATGATGCTTAGCTTTTGATGTGCTTGTATGTCTTGCATGTAGTGTTTTCCCGTTGTGGTTCCCCCCTCCCAGCCCATAGCAAGTGGCTTAGTGAACAATGTGTAAGTGAAAGAGTGCATGACATACAGTAGTTGAGGCTAGTAAATGATCTTTGCATTGATAGCATTTAGGCCAAAATGCCAATACATGAGTAAAGTAAGAACTTGTGATAATCAGCAAAAGTTACAAGTCATAAACAGGTGTGCATAGACAAAAATGTTGTGTGTGGGTGTTCTAAGCTTTGGGGGTAGGGAGGGGAGCGATCCGCAGCTGGTTAAGCATAATACTTCTTCAAAGAGGGCCATTGATAGGTGCCGTGATTTGTCCATCTTCCGTGTTGAGCAGGAGGTAAGAGCCGTTGTCTCTGGCTTCATGCACTTGAAGTGGTCCTTCCCAATTTGGTGTGAACTTGGGGGCTGACATGTTGGCGCGTATATGTTTGCCAGCTTGGAGAACAAGGTCGCCCTCGACGAATGTCCGTTGCTTCACAGTCTTTCCATATGCCTTAGTGAGTTGTTCGTGGTACTTCTTCATACAGCGCAAGGCATTGGCTCTCTTTTCATCAAGTCCTTCAAGGGCGGTCATTCTGGTTTCTTCCTCCCCAAGGCCATTGCTTAGGGAGAGTCTGGCTGACGCCACCGCAATCTCGGCTGGTACCACACACTCGTCCCCGTAAACGAGGGAAAAGGGTGTGGCCTTTGTTGCTGTGTGCTTGGAGGTTTGATAAGCCCAAAGTGCAAGGCTTAGCTTTTCAGACCATGAACCACTCGCATCATGGACCATTCGTGACAATACCCGTAGTAGAGTCTTGTTAGAAGTTTCAGCTTGACCATTTCCTTATGGGTAGTAAGGCGTGGATGTAGCGTGGTTGATGTTGTATCCTTCCATGAAAGCTCAGACATCCCTGTTGATGAATGGCATGCCGTTGTCAGATATGATGCACCGGGGGATACCAAAGCGACAAACGATGTGGTCGCGCAAGAAGTTGGCAACGACGCCTCCCATGGCTCGTCGTAGAGGTATGGCTTCGACCCACTTTGTGAAACGTTCCATTGCCACCATAATCCAAGTGTGACCCCGTGATGTTGGGTGGATGGGGCCTATGAGGTCGAGAGCCCAAGAGTGAAATGGCCAAGGGGCCAAGATCATACGGAGGTCGGACGCCGATGTGTGCATTCTGTCAGCGTGTCTCTGGCAGGGTTGACAGTGTCGGACATGAGAGATCGCGTCAGATTCCATAGTCGGCCAGTAGTACCCCAACCTTAGCAATTCTGCATACAGCTTCTGAGAGCCTTGATGCTCACCGCAATCACCATTGTGTACTTCATTAATCACCTCGACTGCTTGGGCACCCTGCAAGCATCGCAGGGTGCGTCCCCAAAATCCCTTGCGAAATAACTCGCCTTCCGTCACGAAATACTTAACTGACTTGCGCTTGATGGATCGTGCTGAGCTACGGTCAGGTGGTAGAACCCCGTGGGATAAGTACTGGATGAAAGGCTGACGCCAGTCACCTTCGACGTCAATGACAAGAGCTTCTGCATTTTCGGTGCATACAAGCACTCGGGACAGTCCCTTTGGATATCTGAGGCATCCTTGGCCATGGATGGCCAATAGAGGCCCATACGCTGGAGGCGACGGTATAGAGGGGGACCGTCGAGGCTACAACACTTCTGATGGCCAAGCCGTAATTTGTGCTTTGCCTCTTCCGAGGCCAAACACCTAGCTAGAGTGCCTCCGGGACATCGTCTATACAAGACATCTCCCAACATCAAAAAGTCTGTAAGAGTAGAGGCATGAGCAAGAGATGGCGTCTTAAGTTGGTCGATGATTGGCTGCCTCCAATCGTTTGCAGTAGTGTCCTTCGGGACTAGGTTCATGTTGTGCATGGTTTCGTTCTCTTGATGATGGTTAGCATTTGCTGGTCACCATCAACCTCCATCTTCGACGCGATCGTGGCCAAGCTGTCCACATGTCTGTTGTGGCACCTGTTGTGATGTTCATATTGGATATGGCCAAGTCTTCCTTCCAAGTGTTGCACCAAGGCACGATAAGGTGCCAAGGCTGGTTCCTTGACTGTGAACTCTTCGTCAGCCTGCTTCATGATCAAGTTTGAGTTTCCTTTCACACACAAGGCCTTAGCCCCCATACTGAGGCAAGCATGAGGCCAATGACATGTGCCTCGTACTCAGCTTCGTTGTTAGACACTGAGAATGCGAGCTTGAAGGATAGGGAGGTGGTAACACCATCGGGATTCCAGAGGACTATACCGGCACCCCCTTGCCGGAGGGTGTCCATTGGGGCCTTTGCTAGTGGATGAACCGTCAAATTCAAGCATCCATAATTCATGGATGTCAGTGATCAGGGTCGTCTCTCCCTAGGCAATTGGTCCGAGGTCGGCTCATATTGTTGGCGTGGAAAAAAGGCTAAGAGGTCTGCAAGTGCTTGGCTCCGTAGAGCTGTAGGATTCTTGATAGATAAGCCGAACTCGGCCAATAGCAACAACCAACGGGTGAGTCGACCAGACAGGGCGGGACGTGTAAGCATGTAGCGGAGTGGATCAGCTTTGGTGACGAGTGTGATCTAATGTGCCAAGAAGTAGTGTCTGAATTTCTGTGAGGCATAAACCAAAGCTAAGCAGTGCTTCCAAAGCTCGGAGTAATTGGCTTCGGGCCCCCTGATTGACCGACTGAGATAATAAACAGGACGCTCCACCCCATCTACCTCTTGAGCAAGTAAAGCCCCTGTGGACCTGGGCGTGGAGGTCAAGTATAGTAGGAGGGGCAGACCTCGTTGTGGTACCACCATGGTTTGCGGCGACATGAGTACCGACTTGATCTTGTCAAAGGCTTGTTGTTGGGCGCACCCCAACTCCATGGTGCGCTCTTACGTGTCAAGTGCTGAAAGGGTGTGATGAGTTCGGCCAAGGCAAGGATGAACCGATGGAGGTAAAAGACCTTACCGAGAAAGCTCTTCAACTGTTTGGTACTTGTGGGGGGGCATCTCTTGGATGGAGGCGGCTTTAGAAGGGTCAACGTCGATGCCCTGTCGACTGACCAAGAAGCCGAGGAATTTGCCGGAGGAGACTCCAAAGGCATATTTCAGCAAATTCATCCGCATATTGTACTGGCGACAACGATCAAAGACTGCTCGGAGGTCAGTGAGATGATCACTTTCCTTCTTAGACTTTACTGTGCGGTGTATCATGTCATGGAATAGGGCTGTCATCACCCTTTGATATGTAGCACCTGCATTCTTGAGGCCGAAGGGCATGACCTTCCAACAAAAGTTACCCATAGGAGTGCAGAAGGCTGTCTTGGCGTTATCGTCAGGGTTCATGCAAATTTGATTATAACCTGCGAACCCGTCCATGAAAGATAAGGTTTCATGTCCGGCGCCGGCCTCTGTAAGTATGTCGATATTGGGTAGTGGAAACTCGTCTTTGGGGCACACCTTGTTCAAGTCCCGAAAGTCAATACAAATGTGGATTTGGCCATTCTTCTTTTGTACAGGGACGACATTAGCCAGCCAAATTGGGTGAGTGATAGGTTCAATGAAGCCTGCCTGCAGAAGGCGTTCAATCTCTTGTTTGATCTTCAACTCGAGCTCGGGGCAGAATGTTCGCGGATGTTGTCGGACAGGGATGGATCTGGTAGCAATGTTGAGATGGTGTGTGACTAAGGCAGGATCCAGTCCAGGCATCTCATTGTAACTCCATGCCAAGACATCGCGATATTCGCACAGAAGGGAAACCAATTCCTCTCTTCGGCCGGGGGCGAGTTTTGTGCCAATGTAAGTGTGCCGTGGTTCTTCGCCTGGGTCGGCCAGGTTGATTTCTTCAAGATCTTCGGCTTGTGACCGAGGGCCATCTTCATAGCAAGGTGGTGGTGCGGCGGGGGTGAGGTCAGGATCTGGTGGGCAATGCTCGGTTGTGCAGCACCAATCAATCTCCTCAAGTGGGTCAGGGTCGAGGGGGTCAGATGAGGGACCACCCGAAGCCCCCGCACACCGTCATAGCTGGTAGATCACTTTACCGTCCTTGACAATGCCTTGGAAGGTTTGCTCAGGCTTGTGCTTCTTAGACTTGGGGGATGCAGCAGGTGGTATGACTGAGGTTGATGCTACGTTCTTGCTACCCTTCTTTGTTTTGGACTTGGGAGGCTTGTTGCCGCATAGCTCCTCCTAATTTGGCAGCCTTGTAGAGTGGATGTGAGCACCGTTCTCACCCTTCTCAGCAAGCTCGGTGAAGAAGGAGGCCTCGGCGAAGTATGATTCGGCGCACTCTAACGGGGCCTTCGTGGCTGGTATTGTCACTGCTACCTCGTGTCTCGCGGGACCGGCCAACAGTTTGACACACTGATGGTACGTTTAGGGCACAGCCTTGTTAATGTGAATCCATGGTCGTCCGAGTAGGATGTGGAAGGCCGGCTGCTGTCCATCACATGGAAAGTGGTGGTGCGACATACGGACCCGACCACAAGGCCGATAGTGATATGGCCCAAGGTTGATTGGTGATCGTTCCCAAAGCCTAAAATTTTGATTGGGTCTCGTATGATCTTCCGTGTGGGGATGCCAGCTCGTTGCAAGGTGACAAGGGGTATGATGTTGATTGAAGCTCCGCAGTCTACCAAAGCACGGTGAAAACCCGTACCATTAACATTACATTTCAAAAATAAGGGTCGGTTATGTTGTTCGACTGGCGGTTGGTCCTCGTCCGAGAAAAGCAATGCAGAAGAGAGGATGTGTCGCAACTCGGCTTGAGCGGCAAAGCACTCGGAGCCAAGGCCTGTGGTGACCTCAATCAGGCAGCGGGGTAAGTAAGTTCTTACGGTGGGGGAAAATCCCATTTCATCAAAAAATCCCTTGATCTTTGTCATTTGGCCTACCGAGGACTGCGGTTGGGTAGCTGGCTGCACACATGGTACAACCCTCGGGGTAGCCTTCCTAGAGACTTCGGTGATGATAGGCTCAACATGGTCGGTGATGGCCATGAGTACTTGATGCTCTCTGCAGTTGTTGTGCGGTGAGTAAGGCTATCGACGTACGTCATTGTTCTTTCAGAGTTGTAGGTCGCCTGCCGCGACCTTCCTTGCAAGGATATCTCGCAACCAATTACAGTTTTAGAGATGATGGCCGATGGTGCGGTGGTAAGGGCAGTAGTTAGGTTGGGCTTTGTCTGCTTCCGTGACGTTGGCTTTCATCAGTGGTAGGTGGAAATTCTTGTCATTTTTTACCCATTTCGCCAAGAGTTCTTTCACCGTGTTCAAATCGCATGGGTACTCGGGGGCAGGCTCCCATTGTCTCCTTTTGTCGGGGCACCGGTCCCCTTCTGGGAACTGACACTTGTAGGAGTTGCGGTTGTCGGTACTAGTGTTGTTGTTATGGTTGTTATGGGGTAGAGCTCCAGATGGTTCGGCCGTGGCCAATAGTGCATTCTGCAGACGGGGCTTCCATGGCTTGACTGGTCCAACCGACTCATAAGTGCGCGGGGTGCCTTCCTTAAGGTGTCCCCATGACCTCAACTGTAGGTTCTCAATGTGTACCCAATATACATCGCTCATGTTCTTGATGCATACGGGTACTAGGGTCTCATCCTTGCTGAAGTCCGTGCACTCGAGGCCTTTAAGATGGAAACGGTGCACATACTTGTTTAAGTCCTCCCCTTGATTCTGGCGAATGCCGGCAATGTCAACGATAGTAACGCGTTCAGCCTTGTAATGGAATTTGTCTAGGAATAGCCGAACCATGTCATTCCATCCATGGACAGTCCCCATAGGGATCTGGTGATACCAAGTATAGGCCAAGCCTGTAAGGGACTTATGAAATTCCCTCAACTTCAAGCTGTCTCCCGGACCATACTGCTCCAATGAGCCTGCAAATCTCGTCAAGTGCTCACGGGGATTGCCCTCGCGTCCGTTGAAGAGCACGAAGGTGGGTTGCTTATATTTTGGGGGGTAGGGTGTGATGGCAATGTCGTTGGCGTAGGGGGCATGGCCTGTCAGGTTGGTAGAGGAGTCAGGTGTGGAGCTTTGTGATAAGCGACGCATGAGGGCTTCTAAATGGTGGGTCTTCATGGGCGATCAAGGGGTGGTGGCTGGCCGGGATGCCCTCGGGCTCCTGAGCCCCTAGACGGAACAAGTTGGTGGGCAGGTGCAACAGATGGTTGTTATATGATAGGAGCTAGTAGTGGCAATTGTATATGGGCATGGGTGGGTGGTCGAGGCATGTCCATCACTTGACCGGTTGTTTGGTGTTGTTCAGCTAGGTAAGGTTTAGGCTCCATCTCAATGGATTCGTGGGTTTTAGATGAGCTTTGTGTCGGCGTGGGCTGGGGGGCCGTGATAGGGTGAATCTGTTGCAGTACGGGACCAAGGTCTGCCTGAGGTATTCATGATGGCCTGACAGGATGCAGCACATCAACTGCAGGAGGTGCATTGTCGCAAGTCCTACCGCCAAAGGTCTAGATGATTGTGGCGGAGGTGGTCACGACACTGGGACCTGAGCGGCGTCAAGAGCCAACCCAAGTTCGGAAGGCTGGACTGGTGCAAGGGTTTGTTGGGGGGCCATCGCCTGCATGGATTTTTGCATTTCCATGATGATTGTCATAAGAGTAGCCTGCAAGTCCTGTAGGTTGGCTATAACGGGCGTGAATTATTGGATGGCTGCATTGACTACAACTTGTATGTCAAGTGCGACAGCTAGTGGCTAGTCTTGGGGACGCATGGCACTAGTCCCTTTTTGTTCACCGAGGTGATCCTCCTCTTGCACGGTGGGGATAAGGCATTCGTTGGTAGTCCTCGTAACTCTTTATTGTGGAGGCAGGGTGCCAAAGTGTGGAAGATAGGCAAACTGCAATACGATTCTCACCTCCCCAGCAGAGTCGCCAAAATGATGACAAGGAAGGTTGCAGTCCGTGTCAGCTTTCAAGTATGCAAAGTGAGAGAGAGCAAGGGCGGAGTAAGGGCTGAGAGAAGGCTTCCCAAAACAGGCCTTAAGGAGTGGCAGTGCTGCGGAGACGAGGCCGAGACAAACAGGGTCGGCAATCGACAGTCCAAGTCAGGTCCGAGTCGGGGTCCAATGTTATGGTCTAAAATTATGTTTCTCTCACTAGAACCCAAGAGCTCCCAAATTCTAGAGTGAGAAAGTAGTTCTTTGTAAGAATGAGAAAAAGTCCTCCTTTTGAGTCATAAAATTCACTATTTATAGGAAACAGTGTGCTTGTGTCATAAAGTGCCACATGTCGTCCTCTGGGAGTGACACATCACCAGGGGTCCCAAAATACCGGTTCTCTGTTGGACTGTCGGTTCCCAAATTCACGTTACCTGCCCCACACAGCGTCGCTCTACCTGTCTGAAAAGACTGACCACACCGCGGTAGCATGATCAGAGTAAGCCCATTGCCCCAGCCATCGATCCAAGCCCTTACTGAATCCCACTAGCCTGGCAGCGATTTGGAAAGACCCGACACCCAGCAGCCAGGTGGACTAGGAGCGATGCCCTCTAAAGACTTGTTCCCTTCTCGGAGTGACCCGGGGGTCATAGTCCCTAGAGGTGCCGACGTGAGCCCCCAGTGTCGGAGCACATAGGCCAGTCACGCAGGCACCCTGGAGGAGATTGTGTCCCGAAGGAGTTGCCAATCTTGCTGCGAAAGGTCCTCGTGCCGGAGAACTACGAACGGAGCCCCCAGGAATGAAGACGGCGATAGCTTTATGGTAACGAGCCTATCCTGCTACGAGGGGTCCTCGTGCCGGAGCACTACAAACGGAGCCCCCCGTGATTGTGAAGGCGATGGCTTTGTGGTAACGAGCCCATCCCGCTGCGAGGGGTCCTCGTGCCGGAGCACTACGAACAGAGGCCCCCGTGATTGTGACGGCGATGGCTTTGTGGTAACGAGCCCATCCCTGGCAGCGATGGCTTGGTGGTAACGAGCCCATCCCACTGTTGATTGTGCCGGTGATGGCTTTAAGCTTGTGAGCCCATCCCCCAGTTGATTGTGCCGGCGATGGCTTTTAAGGTTGTGAGCCCATCCCGTTGTGGCGATGACTTTGTGGTAACGAGTCCATCCCGCTACGAGGGGTCCTCATGCCAGAGCACTACGAACAGAGCCCCCCGAAATGCTGGACACTCCGGAGAATAGGTCGAAGCATGTTCCACGTCCATGGTGGGGGTGCATGGTGTGGTGAATAAGTGTGATGCCCGAAGGCCTGCATCATGATTGTGGCGAATAGGCGTGGCGACCACTGTCGTGAGACCCTACCTGGTGCCGGGGGCACATGTCATGAGAATGGCACACGGGCGCGGCGACGAACATCGCGAAGACAATACTTGGTGCCGGTGGCACGCATCATGAGAATGGCGCAGGGGCGCGGCAACGAACGTCGCGGAGACAATACTTGGTACCGGGGGCACGCATCATGAGAATGGTGCAGGGGCGCGGCGACAGCGCATGGGCGTGACACCAGAGACGGGACGTGAGTTGAGTGTTGCTGTTATACCAAAATAATGAGTGCAATATGTAATGATGATAAAGTTGAGGATGATGACCCGAGGTTCGTCGTCAACGAGTCATTCGGTGGTAGTGTGTGACTTTGAGCGACGAATGTCACGAGAGCGAAGCACGGTCTCGGACATCGGATGACGGACGTCAAGAGATTGTTGTGTATGCGTTAATAAGCTTTGTGCCAGCACAAAACATGGTTCGGAACAATGTGTACAAAAAGGGGCAAAGCTGGGGGTCTTGGGGAAGGCAGAGGCTGACCCCCTAGGGAGGCCGAGGCCGAGGCCAACTTCCTCCCTTTGGTGAACTTCGGGCGTGCCGACAGTTGGTGTTTTTGATCGGCAACAATGAATCCGGAAGTTGTGTTGTGACGAGCATGTCGACGTGAATTACACCCACGTGACGGACAAGGTGTCAAAGTCACATACGAAGCGTACGAGGCGAACAAAGCGCGAAAAGGACCCTACACGAAAAGTGAACCACCGGGGAGGGAAGGCTAAGGCCAAAGCCCCATGGCCTTGGGGGAGGCCGAGGCCGACCCCATGGGGTTGGCCAAGGCCTTTGCCCTTGACCCTGTCGCTCCAATTGCGCCGTTGGTCGATGTTTTTGATGAAAAAGGTGTTCGGATGATCTCGGTGTGACGGTCGCGCTCTCGTGAGTCACGCTAACGCGAAATAAATTGCGCCTAAGTCGCGCACGAAGCATGTGAAAAACACGTGTCTTGAGGGTGCGCGCGCTGACCGGTTCGATACGCTGGAAATTAGACCGTTCACTATCTTGACGTGTCTGAGCGAAGCGGGACCCCCAGCGTGCCATTGGGTCTGACCAGAATAGGTTGGGAACAGTAAGTGGTCTCGGTGACCATCTTTGTCAATATCTTAAAATGTCGTGTTTCGGATACTTTATGGGAATTTTTTTTTTTGTGGTTAGATATAAAAAATTATAAAGATACCTCCCATAATGGACAATGAGGTAACATTATTCAATGATAAATTACATGGGTAAAGACGATTTATAAATCCTAAATGAGGGAAATTCATGACTACTACGAAATCAATTTATGATGCATTCTAATAAGTTCCCTTTTTCAAAGCTTCTGATGCTTTTCTTCCACTAAAAAAGATACTTTCCATATCAAAAAGTGATTGAAATTAGATATCAACAGTTAATTATATATTGGTTCTTACATATTGTCAAATTACTTTTTCCCTTGTTCTCCGAGTACATGGTTAATATTGAGAAGGCAATACCATCTTATTGACAAATCCATAAGTTAATGAAAGTGTAAGCTAAAAAAAAGAAAGGAATAAAATCGTTAATTGATGCATTCTATAAGTTCCCTGGTTCAAATATTTAAATAGTTTTCATTATGTGAATAAAATTCTTTGGAAATTACAGAGTGGTAAATTCGACATCAACACTTGATTACATATTGGTTCTTAAAGATTTTCGAATTATGTTTTGCATTTTTCTCGGGATACATAACTTATATTGAAAAGATGACTCGTTTAGAGATGACCATAGTTTAAACGAATGCAAAAGCTTAAAGAGGAAGTAGAACATTTTTTTTAAGTTTAAGGAGTGACTATAATGTATTTACTTGATTATATATCGGTTGTGATTAAGAATTTCAAACCAATTTTCCCTATTTTGTCAGGGAACACAATTATTAAGAAGATCACTAATGAATCCCAATCAGTAACAAGAATTATATGCCCGTACCATATATGCAATCAAAGCATATTTCTTCCAAAAGTACAACTACTTCCTAAATTTAAGCACTTGATCCCCCAATATAAATAACACCATAGGTTTGCTTTGCTTAATCTGATAAAGCAAATGGCCAAACAAAGAGTCGCAACTTTGTTTCTGCTCGGGGTCCTCATCTTCTACATAGGTTTGCTTTGCTTTTTTTTCTCTATCGCCAGCCTAACATAGGGAATGGAACTTAAAATTTGGTTCGAAATAAGAATGCATTGCATGGTATATTAACGCAACCAATCTTTCTTATTAGCATTCGGTTTCAATTTCTAGTCACTTTCTCTTGCCACGCTTGTTATTGCTAATATATGTTGTTCACTTTATGGAATATTCCTTCATTTTTGGAATAGTACAATTGTCGTACAAATTAATTAATAGTTTGTGCAAGTCTCGTACTTTTAAAATATTATCTTCTTAGAGCTCCTACACCGAAAATAGTGACACTTAACTAACACAAAAAGAAAGTAAGATCACGTATGATGAGAAGTTGCTGCTTAAAGCGGAATACTTCGAGCAACTTTGCTAAATAAATTATGCTTATATTATCCTAGGCTTGTTATGCATTTTTTCTTAATTTTGACACTACAACTTTACGTTGAGATAGTAATGAGTAGGTGACCTAGTATTCTAATTCTAGTGCTTATTATATTCTTTATCTTTGCAATTGTATTTTTGTACCTTTTTTTTTTTTTTAGGTCAGGAGGAGTTAGTTGCTGAGGGTTTGAAATGTTGTTTTGACAATCACATGGGGAGTTGTGTTCCAGGGACATCAGATGATAGTAGATGCAATCAACTCTGTCAAGTAAACTGTGAGAAGGGAGGCCACTGTAAAGAGTTTCATCATGCGCCCCCTAATCACTATTGTCATTGTCTATGTTGATCATCCCATCCCTTTGTTTCCCCTGTTCTTCATTCTTATCGGTGATGATAAATTGTTATGAGTTTTAATTAACACATCTCTCTTAATCCCTTTTGATTTACTTTCTTTTTACCGGCTTTTATTGAGGGACTAACAAATAAACAAGTGCACTCTATTGTCGCTAAAAACATATTATTGACATTTTTTTTTTTACTTCTAACGCACAGGGATGTTTTTTTACCTTATGTTTTTTTAAGAAAGATTACAGTCAGATCTAGCATGGCTCCATAGTGAAATTTTTTTGTTGGTTCAATGGTCATGTAGTATCATTGGTGTGGCTAACGCCACCGCCCTAGTCAAATACAAACCTTCCACCCCTTCCTAGGTGATTCTCGCAGCCAAAAATAACTCAACTATCATGGCCCTATTTATATTGACTAATACATTTGACTCCTAATAAGCAAATATGATGATATGGTAAAGTGGTAAGAGATTGTGACGTTACAATGTGTTACATTTGTTTTGGTTTTGCATTTATAAGAGTTTATGATTTTCTCTGAAAATTTGAGTCGATATAGTTTCGATCAACTCAATAGGTTGGTCTGAATAGCTAAATGAAAAAAGATTTTTAGTATTTAAAGTGTTATCTTAAAATTATTAAACGTGTTATTTAAGGGAGTCAGATCCAAAAAGAACAATCAATGTAAGAAACAACAATATCTTTGTTGCACCATATTTTATACGAAAAAATATAAAATACATGTTAACGATAGCATATAATGCAATGGACAATTTTTTTTGCAGTTGAAGACTCGTTGATCCCATTTTTACCTCTCTCTGTCTATTTTAGATATCATGTCATGTTACGTACAAATTCTGCCTCAAAATTGTACAAACCATAGGATGTGTTAGATCAGTTCAAATACTGATTGTATAAGCCTATCAGCTTATACTGGTGCGTACTGAATAATTTATGATGCATTCTAATAAATTACCACCTTCAAAGAATTTGATGCTTTTCTTCCACTAGAGGAATTATTTTCAATATCAAAAACCTTTCGAAATTAGATATCACGACTTGATTATATATTAGTTCTTACATATTGTCAAATATAGTTTCCCCTTTTTTCTCTGAGTACATAATTCATGTTTAGAAGGCAATACCATCTTTGACAAGTACACACTCTGATTAATGTAGAAGCTAAAAGAGAAGGATAGATCGTTAATTGATGCATTCTAACTTAGTTCCCTCACTCAAAAATTTTAATGTTTGTCTTCCTCTGAATGAAATTCTTTTGAAATTAAAGAGTAATTGGGATTCGATAACAACACTTATTATGCATTGGTTCTTATAGATTTTCAAATTATGTTTTCCATTTTTTTACTGGTATACAATTAATATTGAGGAGACCACTCATATCGAGATGGCTATAACTTAAATGAATGTAAAAGCTTAAAGAGGAAGAAAAACATTTCTTTAAGGAGTGACTATAGCGTATTCACTTGATTATATATTGGTTAATAATCAGATATTCAAATTATTTTTTCTCTTTTTTATTGAAGGGGAACATAATTTATATCGAGAAGACCATTAATGGATCTCAATCAGTCAAAAGAATTACATGCCTACCATATATGCAATCAAAGCATATGTCTTCCAAAATTACAACGAACTTACTAAATTTAAGCACTTGTTTCGCCTATATAAACAACATTATACGTAACATAGCTACAGATTTATCAGATTAGAGAATGGCCAACAAGGAGTGGCAACCTTGTTTCTGCTCGGGATGCGCATTCTCTACCTAGGTTTGCTTCGCTTTTTTGGGAAATGATGTATAACACCCCTCAAGCATTTTGGATTAGTGGGTCAACCTTCTCGAGCATTTTTTGGGGAAATGATGTATAACACCCCTCAAGCATTTTGCACTAACTATCAATTTAGTGCAATTAAGGACAATAGACCATTTTTTGCATTCTAATTGAAGAATCGACTTGCAAAAAGATAGACATACCCATATAAGATGAAATGCTAAATTTCATGAAAAAAAATGCTCGTAAGGTGGTTCTTCTCTATGAAGTTGAGTGTATAAGTGCACGTATTCACATTCTTATGGCTTTCTTCCGTCTCTTCCTGTCTTTTTCTCTTCGTCCATCATCCCCTCATCAAATAAACGGCTGTAAATGTCTTCATCTAGCTCTAAGACATGGATCGACTTGAGGGGAGGAGCTTATGTTGTGTGCTATTTTGGGCAAAAGACTATGGTCAAACATTCCTGTATCTTGAAAAACCTAGGGAGAAAATTTATAGGATGTCAAAATTGTAAGACATATATTTTTGGCCCTTTTACTGATTTGGTAGTTCATATGAAAATCATGTGGGTTTTCTAATAAAAGTGTTGTTTTCAGTTCAAGCATTTTTGCCCATTTTTTTGTTGTTAACAAAAAACAAACAATTATTGCAGAACCACAAATCATGTGGGTTTTTGAAATGGGTTGATCCTCTAACATGCCCTAGAGGTCAAGATTTTGGGATTTGGTGCCAGAACTATGGATTTAGATACGGCAGTTAGCAAGCTAAGGATGGAGGATGATGGATTGACAAGAGAACTCCAGAAGTTGGGAAGAATGAATGAGAAGTTGCAAAGGAGCTGCAAACGGCTGCAAAACAATAACATGGAGTTGTTAGCAACAAAACAAAATAAAAAATGGGATACAATACTCATCGCCTATGTAGTTATTTTTTGTTGTTAGGAGTAAAAAAAAATAAAAAAATGGTCGTTTTTTTGTGTTTGACATGAGAATTTTTAGCATTAATGTTGTTAGGAATGAAATAAGTGGCCATTTATCCAGTTCCATGAGAATCAATAGCAACTTGTTGAATGCAACTTATATGTTAAACTTTTATGTATGGTGATTGTAATTCGGTATTTTTGTTATAGGAATTGTGATTGTCTCTGTAATTAGGTTTCTTTTCCATGAATTAAAAAAATAGCTTAACATAAAGTCATAAGGTAAGTTAAACAAACAAAGAAATGACAAAGTATTGTTTTCCATAACATGTTGCAAAAGACTTCTTGACATAGATATAAGTTTTACTAACTAATGTCACAATGTCGAAGCATAATAATACAGTACGTAGCCCTAAATTAAAGTTCAAAAAGGCAGCACAGTGCCCAAAGATAAAAACTTCTAAATACATCCTAGGTTATGTCCTGCTACATTCTCATTTCCATGCAGGCCTGTTTGTTGAACCTTGACTCAAAAAAGGACATCCCCAAACCTTGTGCTTCTTCTATTGATCATATGAGTGGGTGCAACTGTTTCCCTCCCTTTAGCTATAGAAGTTGCAGCAGCTCCTCTTCTTCTAGCTTTGGACCCCCTACATCTAACTGTTGATGTTGAAGTTGTAGCACCAGTACTCTCAACCCCAACTCCTCTTCCTCCAGCAGTAAACCCCCTCCCTGTAGCTGTAGAAGTTGCAGCATTGAAGCTCTCATCAGCTGCTGGTCCTCCTCTTCCTCTAGCTGCCCCTCTGCCCCTTGCTCTTCCTCTACCTATAGTAATATTCCCTACAGAAGTTTTTCTTACATGACGCCAACTCTTTTCAAGTGTATGTAATGAGAATATGGTATTGTAAGACATCTAATTAAACTGACCAAACTCATGCTCATAGTTTGAAGTTAAAACACATATACATGTATAGCCTCTCTTGCACTGGGATTAAATGATCTTCCAATGGTGTTAACGATATCATTCATGTTTTCCACTATCTAACTAACAAGATCATAAAAGTGGTGTGAATAATTGAATATGAAATCAGTAATGGCAGCATAAGTCATAAAAGTAACAATACTATAATTGTAGCATAAGTCATAAGAGTAACAGTACATGTGTTATAATCAAACTCCTACTTTGAGCTGTCAGCATTATCCCTCTACTTGTCCCGGCACCACTGTCAACACCAGAACCACTTGTACCAACACCACTATCAACAATAACACCACTTTCAACACCAACACCACTTGCACCAACACCAATGTCAACACCAGAACTACGTGCACCAACACTAACTCTACTTCTCCCTCTACCTACAACACCTCTTCCCCTACTTGCACCTCTTCCCTTGCCTACACCTCTCCCTCTTCCATCGCCATTAAAAGTAATCCATGCATTTTGCAGTGCCTGCACATGAAACAATAGTATATCAGATTACATGATTTATTGTATTACTAAGTCCAGTACCTGAATATCTAACAAAGTACCTCAATAGCTGATGATCCAAGGCCATGATTTGTCGTAGCTGTACTCCTCCTAATATTATGCCCGGGTTGTTTGCAATTTTTACAGCGCAGCTTTTGAGGATTCCTCCTCAGTGCAAATTCATTCCTTCTAGGCTGGCTTCAAGGCTCATCAACTGCTTATCTTCTGAACTTTTTTTGACTACCAGTGGCCCTTAAAACAGTAGGTGGCAAAATATCATCAAATGGGGTCCTTTCGTATTGTGATTTGTCATCTAGAGGAATAATAACAGGCTTGTAAGACCTGATGTATAGTATGATAACACTTGTCAACATACATAACAGGGTCCAAATTGTCATATATAAACATGCAACAACATGAACACAAGGTATGCATGTGATCTCCCATAGCCTGCAAGTGCATGATCAAGCCTCCAAGTAAACAATGCATGTATTTAATAGCTGAGTAATTTCAAAGGTGTAGTCCCCAGGGACTACCACTTTACAATTCCTAGCCTCATCCATGATTAACTCTAACTTTTCCTTGATGCACTCCATCCAACTTTTTCAAATAATTCATATTTTCTTGGTTAACTGCCTTCTAATCATCTCCAATATTGTTAACACTGGTTTGTCACTACTTTCCTTATATGTTGGTTAAAAGACTCAAACATGTTGTTAGATAGGATGTGACACTTAGCCCTACCACTGAAAAATGCCCTACACCATGTTGAAGGTGACTTTCTCTCTAAGTACTCATATGCAGCTGCTTTCTTTCCCTTAAGCTTGTCCACATAGTGGACAAAATCAGACTCTGTAAAAGAAGATGTAGTTGCCTATATCAAGTCCTTAAGCTCATTGTCATTGTGTCCTACCCACCTGTCACGGAACGAACTTCTTCCCTTGGTCGAACCGTGCAGCACTTAGCTGTCATGCCCCCGCTTGTGTGCTAAGTCAGCCTAACCCTCGAGCTAGGCGATGTTAGAACAAATGCACAGCGGAACACAAGAGTTTGGAGAATGATTCCCACTATATTGCTACATGGAGAAAGGTTACAATGCTCGAATAAAAAGATGTCTTGGATTGTTTAGGATCTCACTTGGATTGGATGTCTATGGATGCACACACTATCTAGATTACTCACTCTTTAGATATATGATCACTGTTGAAATTGGCATACATATGCGTCACACAGAACCTATGGTACATGTGGCAATAGTAGGTTAAAAGCTTCAACTAAACCATGTTAAAGAGGAAAACAAAAAAAACGTATAATAGATAAGTGTGCAATCAATAAATGTAAACATGTACAATAAATAAATAAAAAAAAGCATATTGAAACTAAAGTTACCTTTTGTCTATCATATGTGAAAGTACATTCTCTCATTTCTGAACCTCCAAGGCAATCAGTCAACTGCTCTAAAAACCAGCACCAACTTTCTTTTGTTTCTTGCTCAACAACAACAACGACTATGGGTAACATATGGTCATTTGCGTCTCTCCCCATAGCATGCATCAACTATCCACCATATGCTCCCTTCAATGACAATCATCCAGTCCAATGAATGGCCTACAACCACTAAGGAACCCTATTTTTTGAGCTTCAAACTGCAAGAACATTCTTTAAAATAGTGGCATCCCATCACTTAGAGTTGTCAAAAGGGCCGGGCGGCCCGCGGGCTGGCCTGACCAGACCCGTATCTGGCCGGGCTGGCCCAGCCCTCTCGGTGAACAGTAACGGCCCTAAACAGTTGGGCTTTGGGCCTGGGTTTGGACCAGGCCGAGGTTTCACCCAAAACATCCCGGGCCCTGCCTGGCCCTGCCCAAAAAAGCCCAAATTCAGCCCGACTTTAGGCCCTTCTTTGGCCTGGATTTTGGCCCTTTCTGGGCCCGAATTTGGCCCTTTTCTGGCCCTACAATGAGCTGGCCCATTTCATTTCAAAAATTATTTTCCCTCCCATTTTCCCCCCAACGGCCATATTCTTTATTGTTTTCTTTAATATCTATATTTTCTCTAATATCTATGTTTTCTTTGATATAATTTTGGATATTAATGACTCAGGTCTATGCAAATTTTTGTCCGCCTAAGAATTCTTTATTGTTTTATCCATCAAGTCTTAGCTTTTTTTTATTAATCTTCAATTTTTTCTACTTGCCTCAAAATCAGGACTTTATTGAAAAAAGTCTAATAAAATACTATGATTTGAGAAACGTAATTGTTGGTACATTGCAATGGGTTTAAAGTCGGTACTAATAAGTAAACCTAGAGATAACACAACGAATGAAGTGAAATAAATTTGGGAAAATCTAACAATATCTCAATCTGTCGCCAAAGATGTAGCATTTTTGTCGCTAATACTTTAGTGACGAAAATTCATATGTATATAACCGCGAATCCTAGTAAGAAATAAGATATAAACAGATTTTAAATTCAAAGTTCAGGTGCACTTTGATGTTGCACAAAGCAAGATGTGTAAGATACTAAATTCTAGTTAGATAAGCGATATCCTGTCATTTCCAGTTCCAAATTTATAGGAAAGCAAGCAAATACCCTCTTGTCAATTTCAATCCAAACTTTAACTTATGCAGGTTCATTCCATTCCATGCTTCAACCATTTAGTAGCCACATGTTTAGTATGCATGTATTCTAAATGATTTTTACTTCATGTACACATATTACGACATTTACTTGTTCGTATAAACACAATTTGCTTACATATAATAAGAAATTACCACAATTCAAATCTTTAATTTGAATAAGAAGTTGGGAAAGAGAGCAAAAAAAATTGGGCTCGGGCCCGGCCCAAGCCAGGCCCTAAATATTGGGCCTAGGGCCTGGGCTTGGAACGGGCTTATATATCCCAGAAATTTGGCCCAGCCCAGCCCCGGCACGTTTTCCTCTGAGGTCCACTGGGCCCAGGCTGGGCCGGCCCAAGCCCGGCCCATTGACATCTCTACCATCACTGAGCAAGGTCCTTTCCACCTTATGCAAAGTAGTGCTCCCTGAATTTTGCTTCCTTATAATTGAGAGTAGTCCTAAAGCTTTGTGCTGATTCTTTGTGGCTGTTATTCATCATTGACATGGCCTTTCTCATGGCTCTATTCAAATCATGAAGCCCAAAAATCTAGTTCTGCACCTTCCTACTAGCTTTCTTCATTGACCTCACACTCCAATTTGGGTTATCCATCAACCTATCCAAGTACTTAGTGGCCAACCAAGTAGCATTATAGTACTTGTTCCTGTGCTTTCTAGAGCATCTATGTGCACCTTATCCTTCACAACCCTTCCTTCAAGCTTTTGATTTGATATGTTTTAGAACCCTTCTGCATGTAAGATGCATGTATTCTCCACCCACAGTAAAGTTTACATATAACAGTTATTCTATGTTATTCATTCTTCTTGTACTTGTACTGATAACCCTATTGTATTGAATGTTCCCACAAAGTAGTCCTAAATTTTGATGCATTTGTATATATCATCCCTAGTTTAAGTTCAATATGTTTCATATTTCTTGACTTGTCAAATTCAAAATACTTCTCATTAGGTTCATCGTCCCTATAATTATTAGGACTATAAAGAGACTCCCCATCACTGTCAACCTCTTTAAAGTCATCATTATGGACAGACTCCCCATCACTGTCTTTCTCATTCACAGTCATATCCTCATTGATGTTTTCATTCATACTATCACTCGACTGCTCATCACTCAACTCCTCATTGATGTCCTCAATCACATTTACATCCACATTAACAAGTTTATCACAAAGTGCATCATCCTCTGCAAAGTACTCAAAATCGTCAACACTAGAAGCTTTACTATCACTATCAGACCCGCTTTCTACACCATCCTCATTAGAGATAACGATATCCACACCTAAACCAAACCTATTGTTCTCATCCTCATTTCCATCACCTTTATTATCAATTGCTTCATTAGTAATTCTAGCTTCCCTCACTCATACTTGCATCCTCAACATACACCACTATTACATCACGCACACCCTTGAAAATACTGAACATGGCTAACTATGGTGCACCGCCTCAATAAAAAATCCAAAAAGTGAGTTTTTATGGAGTCGCCATCTTAATTAAACTAGGAAAAATAAGAAAAATCCCTAAGAAATGACTCTAAAGTGTCCAAAAGGATGACTAGCCTATCAAAACCCAAAGAGGGATCCGGGGACTAAGTTGCGCAGCGGGAAGGTGTTAGGCATCCGTCGCGCCTTTTCAGTCTCTACTTCATTTTTAATGATTTTTGGCCTAAAGAACACGGAGCATGCAAAATACAACAAGACTCACCTTACACTAATTTTTATTATGTTGGCTTGAACTTGACAACAGAGGTCAAGCGGCCTACATATATGATCAGACTAATTAGAATCGAAACCACTGTAGTTTGACACTGGTCCTCCGGAAAATAGTCTACAATTTGAACCTAGACTTAGACAAAGAGGATAAAAAGAATTTCTTTTTGGTTTTTTGAAATGAAATGCAACTGTGGGAATGGGAGACAATCTCTATGATTTCTATCCTAAGAAAGCCAATAAAAGGTTACCTCGCGATGTAGATTGCCTTGATGGCTCGGAAATATTCTTCATAGGATCCACGATGCAAAGAACAAAAAGACGTATTTCACAGTGACTTGAATAGCTAAGATTCTCGAGAGAGGTTGAATGTTAATTTATAAGAAATGGCATGCAAGCTCTAAAGATAACAGCCTTCTAGACTCACAAGATATCCACCCTTGAAAATGAAGGCTAAGACCCCTTTTTATAGTGTTGGGGTAGTAGATTCTGATCCTAATTTCGGTAATTATCTCAAAAATCACAAATGGAATGTACCAGATGCAGGATAAGTCCCTTCTTAACCAAAAAAAAAATTATTTGATCTTTATATCAAGGATAATTCTTGAATTTTCCCCCTAGTCGTTTAGACAAGTTACATTAATTAGAATAATCTTGACCATGGACCGGACTTGACCTATATGGACTAGACCAATGCAATGGGCTGGACTGACAGACTGGACTGACGTACAATGGGCTGGACTGGACACTTTAACTGGACTGGGCTAATTAAATAAAATTGGATTGGATTAATTAATTAAATCACATTACCAGGCCCGAACTCAAATACGTCTTTTCATGAATAATAAAGTCCATTACTTATTTAATTAAAAATGTCAACAAAATAGGGTGTCTATATTAACATATCCATGTCATTCACAAACTTCCTAAGCTCTAAACTAACTGGAGATTTGTAAAAAAAATTGCAAGATTCAGTATTTTCAACCCCAAAGACATTGATGGCATCTTTTAAGTCAAGCATAGAATACAGATCCTCATCTAGCTCTTTAATATAATCTACTGAACCCCCGTTATAAGGGTCATGTGCAAATTCAATCATACCATTATGGTAGACTTGTATGTCAAACAAACAGTTATTCTGATCCATGTTACTGTTGGAGAAAAAAAGACATTTAAAAACAGAAAAAGTATCCAAGCTGACATATCTCTATTGAGACAGTCATAAAAAAAATTGGCACTTTACAGAAATGGTCAACAGTGTTTAATGACTTATCTTAGAGAGATTGTAAGAGGGACGACTAACCTTTCGTTATTTGCATGAAAAAAAAAGGGACCCAAACCATAATTCTTCATGCATGCAAATAAAGGCAAAACCCTAACCTATCTAAATCAAAGCATATGCTTCTCAATCTAAATAATAGGAAACTCAAATACCATAATTTTACGAATTTAGGTTCATGGTATATGGCATGGCATTGATTCAGTGAAGAAAACATACCTTCAAAAAGCAATATCGATCATCGTGGTCTTTGAGCCCCCGTTCTCACCCTTTTTTTCTGATCGTCTTTTATCTCTCCTTTTGAGCCAGATTTGCCTAGGGTTTTGGATGAGAGGAAGAGTGATAGGGGAATTTAGAGGAAGTCAGGGATGAGAAAAGTGTTTGCTAATCCCTCTCCCCCCCCCCCCCTTCAAAACAGACAGTTTAGGGGTAATTTTGGGATATCACATTTTATCGCCTTAGTCAACAATAATCATTGACTTGTAAGGCTATAAGAGTCTTTTTACAAGCTCAATTTAGTCGGTTGTAATTATTGATAGTTAAGGGGGTCAATTGTAAAAAGTAATACTCAAGGGGTTCGATCCGTAAACCCGAAATACTTGAGGGGGGTTATTTGTCATTCCCCTTGCTTTGTTACTCTATCGTCAACCTAAAGTAGGGAATGAAACTTACAAGTTGTTTTTTAAAGAAGTATTTGCATGGTCTAGTAACTAACTGATCTCTCTTATTAGCATACAGTTTCAGTTTTCAGTGACTTCTCTTTTTATGCTTGTTATCGCTAATATATGATGTACAACTCATGGATTATTCCTTCATTCTTACAATAGTATGACTTTTGTAACAATTAATAGTAATCTGCAAGTCTCGCACTTTGTGAACGGTGTCCTCTATCTCTCTCTCTCTCTCTCGTATTGAAAATAGTGAAACTTAATTAATTCAAAAACAAAGTAAGCTCATATACGATGTGAAGTTGTTGCGTAAAGTGAACCATTTCAAGCGACTTTGCCAGATAGTTATTTGTTCATTGTCTTAGGCTTGTTAGGCCTCCTTTCTTAATTTTGACACTAGTACTTTACAGTCAAACAATAACAAGTAAGGACCTAGAACTATACTACTGGTGCTTAATTTATTTTTCATCTTTCCACTCTTTCTTATCCCTCTTCTTCTTCTTCTTCTTTTTGGCAGGTCACGATGAGTTTATGGGTGAGGGGTTAAAATGTTGTTACGATGCATTCACTTCCATAATTCAAAGAAAAAGTAAATAAATGAAAACCCTCAGCTCTTCTTAGCTCTAACGAATTATCCCAGAGAAAAAAAAAAAGTAGCTAGTGTACCAATGAAAGCAATGATAACAAGACATCAACTTCATAAATGGTAATTCACTACTGCACGCATCTTCTTCAACCAAAGGAGACAAGCACAACGGGCAATTTCCTTCAGGGTGATTCACTCCACTGCTTCCTAGCAACACATGTAATTGAGTCATGTCTGAAAGGTTCATTGGTTGGAGCTATTGACGTGGACAAAAGCCAAGTAAAAACATTTTGCCCATTGATTGCAAAACTAGCTGGATCATATAAATCTTCACTTGCTTATCTCGCGAAATTAGTCTAGAAAACCCGTTTACAAAGAAATAAGATACAGATGGACCAAAAAGATCCCTTTACTTTTCTTCTACTTTATACAAGCATAGTACAAAGAAGCTTTGGCGAAAAAAGGGGATAAAATGCATGACGATTAGCAGAGTCCCATAATTACCTCACAAAGTGTAACTAGCATTGAATGCGAGGAGAGTTCACAAGCCTTATCATGGACACTTGTGACCAAATATTTTTGCCTTTGTTCATCAAGACCCTTGCAGTCTACAATGCTAATCTGAGGAGGTTCGTCGGGATACTGCAACATGATAGAGAGAAGAGTTGGAGTCATACAGCTAACTGCTCCACAATAATGAGCCTTACAAGCGTTTGTATGGAAGTTAGCCATGTACATGCAAGGGTCAGCAACAAAATGCATGCGTTGCAGTACGAATGATCCGGAAGGTTAACTTATAATACTTTTGCCCCTTCACTGGGGTGAAGGAATCATCCGTTTGATTATCATGGTAGAACAAGCAAGTTCTTTTTTCAATGGCAAACAAGCACTCATAAGATTGATTAGAAGTTTCCTTTTTCATACTCGATAACACATTCTGAGTTGAAATCTAACTGTCACTAACACTCGACATTGAAATCTAACTGTCAGAAAAGGTTTACAATAACCCTAGTTGTCAAATCGAGATACATATCAAAATTCCAGTCTCGCATATCAAAGTATGGTATCGGATATAGTGAGACGCACATAATATCTCTAGACTTACTAAAATAATGTACAAACATTTGATCAACAATAATACGTTGATTCACTTTTGGCCTTTTTAGATTGTTTTGGGAGGTGTAATGAAGCCAGTTGTTCTATATTTGTTCACGGTTCAACCCCCCCCCCCCCCACCCAAAACCCATTTGAAAGATTCTACTTATCAAGAAAAATAAATCATCTCCCATGATAAATAGTCTAACAACTGGTAATTAAAAAGACCAGTCATTCCTAGTTTTACAAAGTGAAGACGATGCAAAGATCAGAAGAAGGCCACAAAAACTTTTAACTGCAAGCGTATTTTTTGTATCGTGCATCAGAAGATAGTATCGCGTATAGGAACCTGCAGAGTAAGATATAAACTATACGGTGTCAGTTTAGATACGCATGTTCTATATCGTACATTTGTACCATTTTATGTTTGTATCGTATCGTGAGACTACTGTAAGATACTAACAACAATGATGAAGACTATGTCGTTAGTATAAACTTAGTTACGCACTCTTGGTATATTCTTTTGGAGGGCATTCTTACCTATACACTAGTAATTAACAAAATTGGTAAACTGTCAACTACAAAATGGTAAAAATTTCGGCTCCGCCACTGCAGCCACCATTTCAACGCTTACATGGCCAAAAGGCTAGTATATAAACAAAGCAATGGACGATGTCATCTAGCTCAAAGACCGGACAATGATCTGTCTGTGCATTATGTAGCGACAACATACTGTAGTTTACCATTATTTTTTCTAAGTGTTGGGATTTGGTTCCACTGCTTTGTCATTCGCTTAATAATATAGCGGACGACAGAGCAGTGTTAAAAGATTGAGCAGTGCCAAACTTGTCTTTGTTTTTTTTTCTAGAAGTGTTGGGACTTGGTTGCACTGCTTTGTCGTCCACTACATTATCAGGGTTAAAAGATCGAGTAGTGCAAAACTTGCCTTTTTTTTTTGTTTTTTCTCCTAAGTGTTGGGACTTGGTTGCACAACTTTTTCATTCGCTACATTATGTAATGGACGACAGTGCAGTGTACCTAAGTCCCAACACTTGAAAAAGGAAACCATGTTTGGCCATTGAGACACAACTCTCAGAGAAAAAAAAATCATATATTGGCCACTACAAGGCTACATAAAAATTAAGATAGTAACAATTAAAATTTTATATCTAAATTATTACATCTAAATTGATTAATGCTACAAGAAAATTTTATTATAGTCAACAATTTAAATACTTAGGCTTAAGACAAACAAGAGTACATAGTTCCTCGTCTTGCAAACTCGCTGACTTCTTCCAATGCCTTATAATTATTCTACTTGTCATGATTTGTCATTTTGTTGCACAATGCACACTTTCTCAGCTTTTTAGGTATGGTTACTTGTTCAATAGAGCTCTTTATCCATGTAAATTTCTTTCGACCTTTCTTCTGCGATATGAATGAATCCGAAGGTCGGATAACATTGTCATCTTACTCAATTGTCTCCTCTTCTTCTTCTTGTGTAAGAACGCTACCACAGTCTTCCGCATTGCTAGTTGGAAGTACTTCAAACTTGTCAATTATGGGATCTTGCTCTAGGACTACACCACAGAGATATTTATATTCGGCCATCGCAAAACCTTTGCAGATAAATGCATGAACATTGTCATGAGATGATTATACACAATGTCTTTGACTCTTCAAAATCTGTATATGAATGCTCTGGAAAGGCAACGGTATCGTGTAACCTATTTGTAACTTTTCTCCACCATAGAAAGACGAGTTCCTGGGGCATTTCCTTTATATTCTTTTGAGTGAATAACTATAGAACCATATCCGTCTCTATATCATGGTGGACAATGAACTCTACGAACTTTCTCAGGGGCAAGGTCTTTCATCACAGAATAAACTTTGTATTCAGGTGTTCTCAGTACAGCCAACTTGTTTATACTATATCATTCCGATTTTTGTAACTCTATTTGGTATTGTCTAAATATCTCCTTCATATAATTTTGAACCATTCACCTCCAACGATGTCTCAAATAGCTTTCTTCTTTGTTTGTACATGATTATAAAATCCCCAACCCTTTCTCTCACGATGAATGTCTTGCAGACATATTTTGGGCATTTATTGCAAAACTCTTTAAGTTTGTAGCTGTATTTACATAGCAACTGGACATGGCATTCGTAGATTCACTCATGTCTATCGTTCTTATGCCCGCAGTAAAATACCTTTTGGTTTAAATGCCAATCCACTTTTCTTCGAGTTTATACAACGATTGGAGCCAGTCTTTGTCTTGCAATGAGTAATCCTCAACAATTTTTTCCTACCTTTCTTAAAATTCATCAAGTGTTAAAGACTAATTAATACACTTGTCAAAATCATTTGCAAATTCAGGGTACTTTTCGTACACGTGATGTAGACGTTCAGGGTATTTGTTGCTTATGTATCAAGTGTACAAGTTATGTCGAGTATATAAGAAGACAGTAGTATAGCAAACCACTCAGAAAAATCACCAAAATGATTTATAATAAGAGTCACCATCTTATTTAACTTAAAATAAGAAAAAAAAATCCAATAATGACTCTAAAATATCCAAAAGCACACATTGTCTATTGAAAATTGGGAGATGGGTTCGGAGATTAAGTTATGTAGCGGGAACGTGTGTAACGCCTCCGAAAATCCGGAGCACCACCACCTCGAACTTTCGGGTCGTTAACCTACCGGACCACATCTACCCTGTCAAATCTGTTAACCAACACACACTTCAAACATATAATCCAATACCATCTCAAATTCTTCAAATACAAACTTACAAAACTACTTAAACTTAAACTATTAAAACCTAGATTCTTTACAAACTCGAGTCCTTATAAACGAGGTGACGGTAGGGACCCATGCAGGGGTCTTATTACACGGAAGTGGCGGGCTCATCGGAAGATCACACAGACTCTAACACATTCCCGAACTTGCTACAGCTTATCATCACTTGCAGAAAGGAGCCTAACGAAGGTTACGCTTTGGAGAACTCAATAAGGTCGTATAAGGACTATCAACGGGATTTCAAAATGATACCAAAGAATCCAAACGACAATGGTTTTCAAATACTTCAACGAACTGAATAGCTCAATGATTTTCAAAATGATCGAAATTCATCATAAATAAATATCAAAATAGACAAATGCCATCACAATGGTTCCAAAATGATTAATAAAAGATCATCTTTAAGGCCATCATTCCAAAATACGATGATGGTTTTTCAAAGGATTTCAAAACGTACATAGATCATCTGAGACGGTTCTTTCCAAAATACACTGAATTTCTCAAGGGATTTCAACCCAAGCACAAATCATGGTACATATGGTGTGAACAAAATCAAAAACCAATATTGATCCTGGCCGGTTACAATGCCACTCAGGCAAAGTTGGTAGTGTACACATGCATGATTCACCGAAATAATTACTAGTCCACTTAGGTACTGGCCTGCGTTTCATGCAGGATTCAAACCAGTCTTATTACGCCCTCCCACAAAATGAAAATCCAGGTCAATACGAAAAAAATCAACAATATCAATGTGCTCTAACATAAGCTCAATCACCAAAATCAATTCGAGGTTCCAATCACAATAAATATACTGATGTAAGCCATCATTCGAAATTTCAGAAGAAAATCACAAATAAACAGAAAAAAACGATTGTGAATAATTATTGAATTTAAGCATAACAATTCAAAAGAACAGAAACAAACAATTGTCAAATTTTCTCAGCACGCAATAACAGGCGAGCATCACAAGATTTTCAAATAATCGATCCAGGTTCAATATTAGAGTTTTCTGGACAAGAACATGCTGCTATCAATGCATACTTCAGAGTTCGACATTAGTCGTAAGTAATTCAAAGGAGTACTTACAAGTAAGAGTTATCAAATAAGGATTCGGACAAAAGTCCTTACCCAGGGTTCAGATAAAATCCCTTACTTGGATCCGCAACTAAATTATCCTAACTGGAAAGTCTTTAACTTTAACCTAAATGAAAATATTAAATTATCAAAATAAAGCCTACAGAATAATATATAACTTAATGCGGACTCACACATGCTCCCAAAATGAACCTCACTCACCACGTATGTAAAATTACCAAAACGCCCTTAGGTGTAAAATTACCAAAATACCCGTCTCAAACTTGAGTCACCCAAACAGCCTTACGATAAGTAGAATCGCTAAAATAACCTTCTTAAATGTGAATTTATGCAAAAATACCTTTCTTAAGTCAAATTACCAAAATATCCCTAGGGGTTTTCAGCAGTTGAAAATTCCAAAAAAAACCTTAAAATGCTATTTTAAGCTTCCTCGTATCATTTCTGGCCTAAAAAATATTTTAGAGAATTTTTGTCAGAAAATTCCTAACCGGTGTCCAGACCGAGCACTAAAAGCCAGTTTCGCAAAAAAAATACCTATCAGTCTCAGAATTACCCGAAATTTTAGAATATTATCATATCAGTAAAATAAGATTTTTCTGAAATTTTCAGATTAAAATAGTTTGGTTTGCTATGCTAAATAATTCGATAATTTTTTTTAATTGGTTCCAAAATTAGCTCCTTTCGCTGACACTGAAATTTGTCAAAACATTCTAGAGCGTGCGTCTCGTAAAAATATTAGGGGTTATAGTTTTAGACTTTGTCTAATTTTAGCCCTAACTATTTATAAAAATTCATTGAAAACTACATAATTTAATTTTCTATCTTTAGCGACAAAAACAACTACTATTCAGATTAGCACACATTATTTCACCTAAAGACACACACCTTTCATCTTCTCCATTTTGCCGAGATACAACCATCCCACATACACAATCCTTTCCACTGCTACCCCTTTATACACCCTTTAATTCTTCTAAGCACACTCTACATTACTTAAACACACACACACACACACACACACACACACACACACACATATATATATATATATATATATATATATATATATATATATATATATATACACTCTTATAACACACACAATCACCTCCATACTTACCCGAAACACACACTCTGCATATACACTTCAACCCACAGTAAACACACTTTCACACACTGAAAAACACCTTGTACCCTCACATATCCTAAAACACACACATATACATACACAGAACACACCCACAAAGTGTATGCTCACCGAATTACACAGCCATAGACACTGAACACACATACATACACATTCTCTGAATACAAACACCCACTGCGAAGCACACCCAACAAAACCCACTGAAGCCCGCACTAAACAACGCATAACCTCTCCCATCTCCCTACTACACACATACAAATCATCACCGAAATAACCCATAACTCAACCTAAGCTTGTACACCCTAGAAGAACACATAGTAGACACCCAGTTATTCACCTTCACGCACACACATTGTACCCTAGATATCACATGTTGAAAACACACAATAAAGGGTTAAGAATTTACCCATTCGAGATTTCTTCCTTCTCTGATTTTTTTTCCCAACTACCGAGTCTTCTTCTTCCTCTTTCTTCTTTCTCTTCTCTATTTATTTCCAGTTCAATCACTGTTCATCTTTTGTTTTCTCTTTTTTGAATTTTCTATTTACCTCCTTCCTTTTATTTTCTTTTATTTCCCGAAGCAATTAAAAAAAATCAATTGCATGGTCACCAAACTAGGTGGCCGTTAAACCTAATCTGACTCCCAAAATTTTGACATCTAATACATACTTTCAAAAATTGCAAAGAAACCCCCCAAAATTTCCATAATTGAAAAATAAAACCCATATTTTTTATAATTACATTTAAACCCCAAAAATAGTCTAATCATGATTAATTTAATTAAATATCACTAAAATATGCATTGTCACTCCTTTTTATTATATTTTATCTCTAAAACTAAAATTTATATTTATGCCCCCAAAGTTTTCCAAATTTATGAAAATGCCCCCAAAAATTTAAAAATTACATTTTTGCCCCAGAATTGTTTTAAGCTCCCATACTATACTAATACCCGAGCATTGCTCAAAATTAGCGCCCTTTTATTTTCTTTTCAGGTCACGAGTGACTATTGCATGGTCACCAAACTAGGTGGCCTTTAAACCTAATCTGACTCCCAAAATTTTGACACCTATACATACTTTCAAAAATTGCAAAGAAACCCCCCAAAATTTCCATAATTGAAAAATAAAACCCATATTTTTTATGATTACATTTAAACCCCAAAAATAGTCTAATCATGATTAATTTAATTAAATATCACTAAAATATGCATTGTCACTCCTTTTTATTATATTTTATCTCTAAAACTAAAATTTACATTTATGCCCCCAAAGTTTTCCAAATTTACGAAAATGCCCCCAAAAATTTAAAAATTACATTTTTGCCCCAGAATTGTTTTAAGCTCCCATACTATACTAATACCCGAGCATTGCTCAAAATTAGCACCCTTTTATTTTCTTTTCAGGTCACGAGTGACTATTTTAAACAGCTCCCAAAATTTGTGATATTACATTCTTCCCCCTTAAAAAGATTTCGTCCTCGAAATTTGCTCTTGGATATCTCATCACTTATCACATCTATGTATCATGCTTCCATTACAGAACTCCGATAACTATCTCATAGCAGCTAAGCTACTTTTGACTCTAACCATTCCGATATTTCATGAACAATGACTTAGCTATGGCAAACTTACTAAATTAAACCTACACCGCTCCGAATCCAGCGCATATCCAGCAATTTAAATCAAGCTTCAATATAACAGGCTGCCCCCGCATTATGTTGATACTATACAAGAGATTACATCATTTGTATAAGTTAGTTAATATTGGTAAGCTTAACTTTAAGCTTAAGGCGTATCAAAATACTCAATGATAGTCACCCTTGACCTGCGGTTTACCCAAGCTAACATGGGTAGGGCAATAAGTTCCTATTAGCACTTACACCTTGCAATCACCAACAGAGATAATCAATCAGAGACAAAACTTGTATCCACTAAGCTTTCACTGCACACTCTAATACCTCAAAACAACGAGTCCAAATTATTGTCAAGTTCATAACCGAGAGGCGTGTTATCTTAATATAGCTTTGTATTGCATACTTACGGTTCTGCATACACTTCACAGAATGACAGAAAACTATAGCTACTATGAGTTCGTTGCACACTCTGGTGCCTTAAATCAAATAGGTCCACATTGTTACCGGAGTCATTACAGATAGATGTGTTATCTTAACACAATGCGAAATATGATTTTGCATTCACTTGTCTTGCACTTCCACATTCACTTGTCTTGCACTTCCACTAAAGTTTAAAGCTCTAAATTATTACATCACTTCTGATTCACAGTCATATTATTTACAAAAATCTTATAACCTTATCCTTCAACCATCTGTTTCAGTTAAACGTTAATATCTTTCGGTTCCCAAAGCATATAACCAGCGGTCTATTATCGCGGGTTCAACCAAATTTTCATCTTATACCGAATCATCAAATAGCTTTTTCAAACCTAATCTACGTTCCCAGAGTCTATTCTGGCTCACAGATTATCTGGGGCTTAGGATTACTTAACCTCATATCCAGGCATGGGAAGCTATGCAAATAATAATAATACTAATAATAATAATAATAATAATAATAATAATAATAATAATAATAATAATCGTAATCAGGCAATCAAAACACAAAAATCTTTAACAAAAATCATGCATATTGGCTCTCAGGATTCACAATAGAATTCTGTGACATTCTAGAAGAATTGACGGAACAGAAGCGATGATATAGGTCAGGCAAAGCAAAGTCAACTCAACGACCCAGAACAATCAAAATCGGAAGGAGTTATTGGTCCTTAGTAAGATTTGTAGCTTTCCCATGGCCCGTGGGTTAATTATTACCCCGTCAAGTCCAAATAGAATCGAAAGAAATAGATAAATACCCAGAAAAGGAATAAGATGACTTAGCATAAAATGACATCTTCTTCGATGTCTCAGCGTAAGTTGACATTCAATTAAGTCGTCCTCAAGTTCAATATACAGAAGAATGAATAAGATGACGAAGTAAAATTCCAAATTCCTTCTTGTACCCTTAAACCAAATTTTCAGTCTTAACACCAGTCATTTTCCAAAATACTATTCTTACTCATAAATCAAATCACCCACTTAAAAACTGCTCATACCTTATAAACTTCCCAGATAAGACTAGGGTTTCCCCTGACATTACACGGACATATGATTAGAAAATCACCAATTCATACCTAGTATGATATCAAAATCCTGAACAACAAATGGAGTGAGGTCCATAGACGGATTCCCTATCCCAAACATAGATTGTACATTCACGTAGAACGGCAAAACAGTAAAAAAAACTCTCCCAACGGAGTACTTATCACAATATATGTTCTTACAAGATGGATCTTCATCCTCAATCTCTATGCTAAAGTAATAGATGTAAAATATGATTCTCCCAACTTAAATAGTATACACGCATCTAATGGGTTAACCTGTAAAGTGCCTGACACCACGTCATCAGGCGTGACAATATCCTATATTGAACAAAATTTAGCTAATGTTCTGGGCCTCTGCCCTTACCAACCTTGTCCTCTTTCCTCAGAGGAACACTGCTCACTATTATAGTAGCAATAGGTACACGACGGATTATTTCTCACAAGCAAAACAGTTTCAAACTTAATGCTTCACACTGTCATGCCTAAGACAACATCCAATCACTTTATTGCATAACTCCCACTGTGACTTCTCTCATACCTGACACATAGGGTGGCCGAAAAACTGACCAGCCACCCCGACCAATACTCTAGGTAGGTCTCAGAAATCTGCAATGGTCCAACTCTGGTACTCTAAACTGATCAAGCCCCTATACCATGCGTTCCCCTAAATCTCGTATCATGCCTCAATTGAATTTCAGACCTCTATCTAGATCACCGAAAAAAATGGGTGTGAATCCCTGATTCTGCCCAACCCTTTAACCTTAGGCAGCGTACTATGCCGGTTGTAAAAACTTTTTGTTGATGACTGTCAGCTCTTATAAATCTGTTTAGGGAAAATTTTTACTTATCTCTCTTCTATCCGCCCTATGTTTACTCATGTCTTCTTCCATTGTAAGACTTAGACTGTTCCAAAACACATGCCAAATAAATAAATTCCATATAGCTCGTCGATCGAGCTGGGATCATTCTATCTCTTAGTTCAAGCCTAATCTCCCATTCAAACTTCTGGCATCTATCTGCCTCTGTCAGTGGCATTCTTACTACAAATCTAGGGAATCATGAAATCTCATCTCAAACTTGTCTATCGACACTTAATCTGGTTGCCTCACGCTAATAAACTCCCTTAACATCTATTTACGAAGTTTAGTGAAAATATTGGTCGAGAATAATTCTTTAAATTGTTTCCAAGTAATATTAGTCAATTGCTGATGAGTCAGACTCTTCACCGCCATTTCTTATTGCTGATCAACCTCCCTTCTCAATTTACATAAAACAATTTCAATCCTTTTGTCACTTCACTCACACTTGCTCAAAATTTGTACAATCAGTTGCTCTTCAATTTTACTAATCCAGTTTGCGGTCCTTATAGGGTCCAACAACACCCTACAGGTAGTCATTTCATTTATAAAGTTCACCCCCTAGACACTCTCATCTCAAAGTCATGGTTGTGGTTCGGGCGGATTCGATACTCCTTGCGGTTGGATGGCCAGATTCTATGTCATCAAAGTCATAGGGTTCTGTTGTTTCCACTATTGGGTAGAGTTACCTCTCTACAATCATAAAACCTCCACAATGCAATGCCAAATCTACTGATTATTTGGTCAGGTCTTCCCAATACCAGGAATAAGATCCCTGCTCATCTTATACAAATCTATTAGAATCTCATCTATTGGGGACCCCAGGCCCTCCATACTATCTCCACTGTCAGAGCTTCAAATTATGAGCGTATGGATACAATAAAATGTTATCAGGGTTATAGCAACACGGGTCTAAAGAACAACGCAATGACTAGTCAAAGGCAGACTTCTTAACTCTACCATCATCTTACCCTGCTCTCGTTAACCAGAATACGATTCCACATAATCGTGTTACCTACACTCGGTGGTTCCGTGCCTACAGAATCATATACTTAAGCTTTAAATACCACAAGACCGAACTGCTCTGATACCAACTATAACGTCCCCAGAAATCCAGAGCTCCACAGCCCCGAACTCTGGGTCGTTAACCTACCGGACCATATCACCCTGTCAAATCTGTTCACTAACACACTTCAAACATTTAATCCGATACCATATCAAATTCTTCAAATACAAGCTTAAAAAACTACTTAAACTATTAAAACCTAGATTCTTTACAAACTCGAGTCCTTATAAATGAGGTAACGGTACCGACCCACGCAGGGGTCTCATTAAACGGAAGTGGCGGGCTCATCAGAAGCTCACACAAACTCTAACCCATTCCTAAATCTGCTACAGCTTATCATCACCTGCAAAAGAAAGCTAAACAAAGGGTGAGCTTTTAAGAGCTCAATAAGGTCGTACAAGAACTACCAAAAAGATTTCCAAACGATACCAAAAAATCAAACCAACAATGGTTTCCGAATACTTCAATGAACTGAACAGCTCAATGATTTTCAGAATGATCGAAATTCATCATAAATAAATATCAAAATGGACAAATACCATCACAATGGATTCCAAAACGATCAATAAAAGATCATCTTTAAAGCCATCTTTCCAAAATACGATGATGGTTTTTTAAAAGATTTCAAAATGTACATAGATCATCTGAGACAGTTCTTTCCAAAATACACTGAATTTCTTAAGGGATTTCAACCCAAGCACAAATCATGGTACATATGGTGCGAACAAAATCAAAAATCAATATTGATCATGGGCGGTTACAATGCCACTCAGGCAAAGTTGGTAAAAGTACACATTCATGCTGTACTGAAATAATTACTAGTCCACTTGGGTACTAGCCTGCATTTCATGCAGGATTCAAACCAGCATTATTACTCCCTTCTATAAAACGAAAATCCAGGTCAACATGGAAAAATCAACAATATCAATGAGCTTTAACATAAGCTCAATCACCGAAATCAATTTGGGGTTCCAATCACAATAAACATTCTGGTGAAAGCCATTATTCAGAATTTCAGAAGAAAATCACAAATAAATAGCAAAAATGATTGTGAATGATTATCGAATCTAAGCATAACAATTTGAAAGAATGGATACAAATAATTGTCAAATTTGCTCAGCACGCAATAACAAGCGAGCATCACAAGATTTTCAAATAATCGATCCAGGTTTAATATTAGGGTTTTTGGACAAGAACATGCTGATATCAATGCGTACTTCAGAGTTCGGCATTAGTCGTAAGTAATTCAAAGGAGTACTTACAAGTAAAAGTTATCAAATAAGGGTTCGGACAAAAATCCTTACGCAAGGTTCAGATAGAATTCCTTACCTAGATCCGCAACTAAATTATCCTAACCGAAAAGTCTTTAGATTTATCCTAGAGATGTCAAAAGGGTCGAGCCACTAGCGAGCCAAACTGACCCGTACCTAAAACAGTCCGGGCCAGCCCAGCCCTAAACATGAATAGTGATAGCCTTGGTCCACAAGGCCAAGGGCCAAGCCGAAGAATTGGAGGAAAAAGCTCAGCCAGGCCAAGCCCTAAAAAGGCTAGGGTCAGGCCCGACCCAAGCCCAAATTGGCCTGGTCTTTTTTTTGCCTAGGTTAGGCCCGTTTTCCCTGGGCCCGAGTCTAGCACATGACTTGACCAGTTGAACGTAACATACATATGGGCCACCTGTCGTTTAAATTACTATACCAACCTTTAAGTTTGAGGAAGACATTTGAACCAAGCAAAGCCACCTCACCCTCAATTGCTAACACCATCCCCCCATATACACATATCTCCTCATTTATTCCCCTCTATCTTCTGTCTGCTTTTCCGTCCCTCTCCCATCAACATTAAAAACCCATTTTATGATGGATTTATTAGAGTTCATTCAAGTAAGAGGGTTTGAACTTTGAACCTGTATTTTTGTACCAACCACCAGGCCAGGCCAGACCCCTTTCTTCCTTGTGGTTTTCGAGGCTCTTTGTCTTCATCTTTGATTTTCCTATATTCCTCTAATTTCTGGGATTCTCGGGTTTTTGAAGTTTCAAAACTTGGGTTTACACTTAGCAAGACCAGACCAGACCCCTTTCTTCCTTATGGTTTTTTAGGATCTCTGTCTTCATCTTTGATTTTCCTCTGTTCCTCGAATTTCTAGGATTCTGGGGTTTTTTATGTTTCAGAACTTGGGTTTACACTTGTGCTAAGTAGTTTCTCAAGTATAAAGTAGAACCTGTTTCCACCTTTGAAGAGTTTTTAAGGTTCTGCTATTGTTCGAGTCTTTCTCTTCAAGAGTAGCTTAAGCTTGAAGTGTTTTCTTACTGTATTTTTGGCCTATTTTTCTAGTGATTAATCATTTCAGCTCATATCTAGTCAGCTGTGGCTTCTGATTTCTTATTTTATTTTCTTCGTCAATGTTGATTCAAACTTTTTCAGGCCCGGGCCTGGCCCTAGCCCAACCTTAAAGTTAGGGTCTAGGGCTTGGGCTTGGGCTTGGGCTTGGACTGGGCCTTGTTATCCTTGAAGTGGGCCTAGCCCGGACCCGGCCGTGTTCCCACCCTCAAGCCCAGCCCCTGCCCATTTTCTTTTTTAGCCTGCTGGGCCGGCCCAAACTCGGCCTATTGACATCTCTTCTCTAACCTAAACAGAATAATTAAATCGTCAGAATAAAGCCTTTAGTACAATATTATAACTTAATACAGACTCACATATGCTCCCAAAATGAACCTCCCTCACCACGTGTAAAGCCCTTAGGTGTAAATCGTCACCACGTGTAAAGCCCTTAGGTGTAAATCGTCACCATGTGTAAATTGTCAGAATAAAGCCCTTAGGTGTAAAATTACATAAATTGCCCCTCTTGGACTTGAATCACCCAAACAGCCTTCCCGTAAGTAGAATCGCTAAAATAACCTTCCCATATGTGAATTTATGCAAAAATACCTTTCTTTGAACAAATTACCAAAATACCCTTTCGGGTGGCAAATTACCAAAATACCCCTGGGGCCGGCAGCGAAAAATTTCAAAAATATCTTAAAATACTATTTTAAGCGTCCTGATATAATTTCTGGACTAGAAAATATTTTAAAGATTTTTTGCCAGAAAATCCCGAATCGGTGTCCGGACCGAGCGCTAAAAGCCAGTTTCGCAAAAAAAATACTTATCAGCCTCAGAATGGCCCGAAATTTTAGAATATGAGTCATATCAGTAAAATAAATTTTTTTAAAATTTTCAGATCAAAATAGCTGCTAAATAATTCGATAAATTTCTTTAATTGGTATCCAAAATTAGCTCTCTTCACGAACACTAAAATTTGTTGAAAAATTCTAGAGCGTGCATATTGTAAAACTATTGGGGTTACAGTTTTGGACTTTGTCTAATTTTGGCCCTAACTATTTATAAAATTTCATTGAATACTGCCTAATTTAATTTTCTATCTTTAGCAACAAAAACAACTACTATTCAGATTAGCACACATAGTATTTCACCTAAAAACACACACCTTTCATCTTCTCCATTTTGCCGAGATACAACCATCCCACATACACACTCCCTTCCACTGCTACCCGTTTATGCACCCTCTAATTCTTCTAAATACACTCTACAATACTTAAATTAAACATGCACATTAACACACAAACACACACGCGCGCGCGCGCGCGCGTGTGTGTGTGTGTATATATACTTATAACACACAATCACCGACATACTTACCGAAAACACACACTCTGCGTACACTTCAACCCACTGTAAATACACTTTCACACTAAAAAATACCCTATACCCTCACATATCCTAAAACACACACATATACATACATAGAACACACCCACAAAGTTTATGCTCACCGAATTACACAGCCATAGACACTGAACACACACACATACACACTTTCTGAACACAAATACCCATTGCGAAGCACACCCAAAAAAACCCACTGAAACCTGCACTAAACCACGCACAACCTCTCCCATCTCCCTACTACACACATAAAAATCATCACCCAAATAACCCATAAACCAAAATTGCACCAAACCACAACTTAATCCCTCAACCGAAGCTTGTGCACCCAAGAAGAACACATATTAGACACCCAGTTATTCACCTTCAGGCACACACACTGTACCATAGATATCACACTTTGAAAACACACAATAAAGGGATAAGAATTTACCCCTTCGAGATTTCATCCTTCTCAGTTTTTTTTCCAGCTGCCAATTCTTTTTCCTACTATGTTTTCTTTATCTTTGTTTATTTCCAGTTCAGTCACTGTTCATCTTTTGTTTTCTCTTTTTCGAATTTTTTGTTTACCTCATTCCTTTTATTTTCTTTTATTTCCCTAAGCAATAAAAACCCAAATTTCCATAATCTGACTCCCAAAATTTTGACACCTAATACATACTTTCAAATATTGCAAAGAAACCCCCGAAAATTTCCATAATTGCAAAAAAAAACCCCAAATTTTATATAATTACATTTAAACTCCAAATTAGTCTAATCATTATTAATTTAATTAAACATCACTAAAATACACAATATCACTCATTTTCATTATCTTTCATCACTAAAACCAAAATTTACATTTATGCCCCCAAAGTTTTCCAAAATTACATAAATGCCCCCAAAAATTTTAAAATTATATTTTTGCCCCAAAATTGTTTTAAGCTCCCATACTATACTAATAGCCAAGCATTGCTCAAAATTAGAGCCCATTTTTTTGGGTCGCAAATGACTATTTTAAATAGATCCCGAAGTTCGGGATATTACAACGTATTAGGCACCTGCTACACTCTTTCGGTCTCCACTTCATTTCTATTGGTTTTGCGCCTTAAAAACATGTAACATGTAAAATGTGCCATAGTAATAACCCTAAGTTTATTTTTATATTTTTGGCTTGAACTCGATATCAGGGGTCGAATTGTCTACGTATATAATCGGACTAACCGAAATCAAAACTGCCTTAATTTGATTCTGATCCTACGGGAAGTAATCTAACAATTTCGGTCCTCGACTTAGATTCAGAAATGAAAAAGACTCTTTTTATTTATAATATAAATGTGATCACAGGAATGGGAGACAATTATATATAAGTTAGCTAAGCTAGAAAGCTACTAAAAATTACCTCGAGAAGTTGCTTGTCTGGAAGACTCCGTGACACTCTCCGAATGATATACGATACAAAGACTAAAAAGACTCATGATGGGAATATGAATAGCTAAACTCTCAAGAGAGATAGTGCATCACTTCGCAAAAAAATAATTCACAAGCTCTAAAGAGAATAAGCTTAATAGAGACTGAGATTAAAGACTCCGACCAAAGACCCCTAAAATGAAGTCCAAGGCACCTATTCATAAAGCTCTGGGGCATATAAACTGATAAGATTAGCTATGTCAATCTACAAGCTGAAGATAAGTCAGAATATGGGATAATAATAGCAGTTTGACAAAAGTCGACTAACCGGCCGATTACTCAAACCAGCCTCTTCATCCCATAATTTTAAAATGATTTTTCTCTAATTTTGAGGTATTATCTAACCCTAATTTTAATAAATATCTATGATTTTTCAGATGGGATGTATCAGATTCAGGATTTATCACCTCTAATCGTATAAAATATTGATATAATCTTTGCATCAGGGAAAATTCATTTAATTTTTTCCTGTATAATCTAGACAAACAATACAAAACATTATAAAATATAATCTAAGGCCTTGGATAGGAATTGACACAATTAGTACTGAATTGGATTGCTAGACTGAATGATTGGATCGGATGTAATGCCCTCAAAAATTTGGAGCTCCGCCGCCTAGAACTCCCGAGTCGTTAACCTACTGGATCACATCAAACCTGTCAGATCATTCCCTACCACATACTTAAAAGCATATAATCCAACACCAATCCAACTCCTTAAAATACAAGATTACAATAACTGCTCAAACTTAACTATTAAAACCTAGATTCTCAATAACTGGAGTCCTGATAGAATGAATCGACAGTAAAGACCTGTGTAAGGGTCACATTACCTAGTAGTGATGGGCTCGACCAAAAGAGTAGATCCTAGCAGGTCAGCACTGGAATCTGACACAGAATCTTTTCCATTCCCGAACATGCGACAGCTGATCGTCACCTGCAAAAAGGAGTCAAACGAAGGGTGAGCTTTTGATAGCTCGGTAAGGTCATATAAGGACTACAAAAAGAATTACCAAAGGATCCAACTGACGATGATTTTCGAAATAAATCAAACGATTTGAAAAGTTCAATGATTTCCAAGATGATTAAAATTCATCATAGATAAATACCAAAATAACAATAACAATCACGATGGCTTCCAAACAATCAGTAAAAGATCACTTCCAAAGTCATCATTTCTAAAGTGCCACCCAAATTTCATAAGGGATTTCAACACAAGCACAAATCATTCAGACATACTTTCCAATCATTTTTGCCCACACCAATACACACCAAATCCTCTAATACACAGAAATTATGGAATAATTCACAGATGCAATTTAATGATAATTTTTCAAAGAGTTTCAAAAGAATCATAACTAGTTCGATCAGATATTAAAGAAAAAATTTAGATACGATGCAGACAATCATAGATACACTGACTAGTCCATCAAGGTACTAGCCTATACCAATACACCGACTAGTCCATTAAGGCACTAGCCCACACCGGCTAGTCCGTCAAGGCACTAGCCCACACCAACACGCCGGCTAGTCTGTCAAAACACTAGGTCATACCAATACACCGACTAGTCCGTCAAGGTACTAGCCCACACCAACACACCGGCTAGTCCATCAAGACACTAGCCCACACCAACACGCTGGCTAGTCGGTCAAAACACTAGGCCATACCAATACACCGGCTAGTCCGTCAAGGCACTAGCCCACACCAACACACCGGCTAGTCCGTCAAGGCACTAGTCCACACCAATATGTCGCTAGTCCGTCAAGGCATTAGCTCACACCAGCACACCGGTTAGTCCGTCAAGGCACTAGCCCACACGAACACACCGGCTAGTCCGTCAAGGCACTAGTCCACAACAATATGTCGGCTAGTCCGTCAAGGCATTAGCTCACACCAGCACACCGGTTAGTCTGTCAAGGCACTAGCCCGCACCAGTATCTTCCAATATATACCATCTCCCGCCATACACACCAATGCAAATTCTCAAATCAATATGTAAAATGGCAACAATTCGATAATGCAACATGTTACAATGCTCAATGGACAATAACTAATGAGTACTGGTAAGAGTTTTAATAAACGTTTTTAAAGCTCAATGAAAGGTTTTAAGGTAAGTGATGGAACTTGTATCAACATAATAGAGTCCAAACGCATAGAGATGACAAATCAGAATAACATACGATTATCAAATTCGCTCATCATTCAATAACAGGCAAGCATCACAAGATTTTCAAATAACCGATTTAGGTTCACTATTGGGATTTCCTGGGTAATAACATGTTGATCTCAATTCATACCTCAGAGTTTGACATTAGTCATAAGTAAATCAAAGGAGTACTTACGAGTAGGAGTCATTAAAATAAGGGTTCGGACGAAAGTCTTTACCCAGGGTTCAGATATAATCTCTTACCTGGATCCGCAGCTAATTTATCCTAACCAGAAGTCTTTAACTTTAACCTAAATGAGATGATCAAATCATTAGAACATAGTCTATAGCATAGTATTATAACTTAATACGGAATCACACATGCTCCCAAAATGAACTCCCCTCATCCGTATGTAAAATTACAAAAATGCCCTTAAGTGTAAATTGCCAAAATGCCTCTCTCAGACTTAAATCACCAAAATGGCCTTCCCATAAATAGAATCACTAAAATAACCTTCATGTAAGTGAATTTATGCAAAAATACCTTTTACAGGTATAATTATCAAACTGACCTTTATTGCAATTAAATCATCAAACTGACCTTTCCGTAAGAAAAAACACTAAAATATCCTTACCATATGTAAATTTACTCAAAAATACCCTTTATGGATAAAATTATCAAAATACCCCCTTCGAGGTGGTAAATTATCAAAATGCCCATGGGGTTTACGGCATCTAAAAAATCTGAAAAATATCTTAAAATGTTATTTTTAGCATCCTGATATCATTTCTGGCCTAAAAAGTATTTTTAAAAAATTTTGCCAGAAAATTTCGAACCGATATCCTGACTGAGCGCTCGTAAGTTAGTTTCACGAAAAATACCTATCGGCCTCAGAATGGTACGAAATTTTAGAATGTGAAACATATCAGTAAAATAAGATTTTTCTAAAATTTTTAGATTAAAATAACTTGGTTTGCTATGCTAAATAATTCAATAAATGTTCTTAATTGGTACCCCGAATTAGAGCCCTTTGCGGACACTTAAAATTCTTGAAAAATTCCAGAGCGTGGGCCTAGTGAAAATATTGGGTGTTCCTATTTCTTACTTTGCTTAATTTTGGCCCTAACTGTTTTTTAGAAACTCGTAAAAAACTGCCTACATAAATTTTTACTTTTAGCGACAATTACGACTACTATTCAAATCAACACACCTCCCATTTCACCTTTTGCACACACATCTCCTTCAACCTCTAGCCGAAGCCTACGGCTACTCCAACTCACATTTACACCTATGAAATCAACACTAATTTTGCAAAAACCACCTACATGGATAACTAACACCCACTAACATAGCTTAAATCCACGATTACACCCCATATTTACGGTTCATCACATTTATATATATACACCCGAACTATGAACACACACATGAACACAATAGATATCCAGCTCCCATGACTGAAATCTCACCCCAAATCCAAAAGAAGGATTATATTAAAGAAAAAGGGAGTTACCCTTGAAAATTCTTTCTTTTTCACCCTATTTTCCCTCATCTGTTATGTTTCTTCCTGTTTTTTCCTCTGTTCCTTTCTTTATGCTATTTGTTGTTTCTCTCCGCTGTTACTGTTCATCCGAGATTCCCCCCTTTTGTTTAGTTTTGTCTTTTTTCCTTTTATTTTTCAATTCAATTTTAACCCATTAGTTAACTATTAAATTGATTAGTCAGCAAGGAAAACAAGTAGGTGGCGGCAATGGCATATGACATTTTTTCTACAATCCTGACACCTAGCATGCCATCTTTCATAATTTACAACATAACCCCCAAAAATCTCCATAATTACAATATAACTCCCAAAAATAGCAAAATTTTTATTTTTGGCCCAAAACTCTTCTAATCTTTATTAATTAATTAGATGTCACTAAAACATACAATGTCACTCATTTTATTACTTTTCTCACCAAAAACATTAATTTACAATTATGCCCCCCAAGTTTTCCAAAATTTCAAAAATTATATTTTTGCCCTGAAATCTTGTTAAGCTCTTATGCACTACTAATACCCGAGCATTACTCAAAATTAACGTCCGTCTATTTTTTAGAGCACCGATGATTATTCACCGGTTCCCAAAGTTCGGGATTTTACACTGGACCAAATTAATTAAGTTATATTACTAGACCTAAGCTTAATAATAAGGTCCAATATTTATTTCATTAATAATAACTACAAAAATGAGTTGTCTACAGAGTCCTGTGGTGAGGAGCTCGCACGTGGCTAACATTACTAAAAAAAAGTACATTTTTTTACTAAAATATGAAAAAGGTCACACGACTCTAAACAGACTCATGGACCGTGGCACAGATTCGAGGTCAGACCTTTGTAGGCCTTCCTATGTATCCTCCAAAGAGGAAGCAGACCAACGGATTTCAATAAAATGCAAGGATAATATTCAACGCCAGAGCCAATTGTAATAACGATTGGTCATTCAACAATATTACAAAGGAAAAATGTGTCTGTTGCCGGAGCCCTCAAATCAATTTGAAAAGGTCGATAGACAAAACCCATGTCTAGATATTGGAACCCCCAAAATTGATTTGAAATGGTCGTTTCAACATGTAAAAGAAGTAATAATTATGTCCATTGCCAGAGCATCCAAATCGATTTGAAAGAGTCGACAAATAGAACTATATATCTAGATGTCGAAACCCCCAAATTGATTTGAAAGGTCGTCTAGACATAAAGAGATAAAAGCAATCTTGTCTATTGGTGGAGCCCCCAAATCGATTCCAAAGGGTCGAGATAGGTTGAAAATAACTTTGATCATTGTCAGAGCCCCCAAATCGATTTGAAAGGGTTTCGGATAAAGTGGAGCCATATATCTTAATGCTCGAGCCCTAAATTAATTTGAAAGGTTCATCTAGATATACAAAAGCAAGAATGTTGTTTGTTGTTGAAGCCGCCAAATCGATTTAAAAGGGTCAAAAGTCAAGATAAAATTAACTTTAGCCATTGCCAGAACCCCCAAATTAATTTGATAGGGTCAAAGGACAAAGTTGAGGCTTGACTAAGAGCCGGAGTCAGCAACACGTCATAGGGTTGGTCATTTGGTCAAAACTGAACTTATCTCTAAGAGTCGGAGCCACCCTCGTCAGAGCAGTTGGTTGCTTAAATACAAGAAGATTTTAAAAATATCACTCGAAGCTAGAGCGAACAATGCCATAAAGACAGCTGGTCGTTGAGTGCCGAACATATAAATTGAATTGATATGAAGAAAATATTGCTTCTAGCAGCAAATGTGGGGCTTTGCACTGGCCTTACACTGTAAAAAAATCACTTAACTGAGTGACAGATTCGAGAACTCGGATCGCAAAACAATCTAAGGATGGAATAGCGAAAATGCACAGGCAAGCACACAAATGTTAGGTAAAACGCCCTCGGGAGAAGGAGTTAAATATCATGCAAAATGCACAAGCAGACAAAACATGCAAATTCAAGTAATAGAATGGTCATGCAAGCACATAGGTACATAAAAACGTACAAGCATGTATTTCACACAAGCTAAGGATGCAAAATCTTTTTTTTTCTTTTTAGGGTAAAAAACGGGCCTATTAGTCAGAGAATAGAAAAAGTTTAAATTTTGAGCCAAAATTAGTTAGCAAGTTTGGATTTTTGAAATTTGAAAATTCACAAACCGGTCGGTTAGTCAGCCGCTTTGAACAATTTAAACGGAAAATTGGCCAGTTTTTCTGTACAGTTTTTGTGCCCAATATTTAGGATTTTTTCATTACTTTAAACCCAAACTAGTCACATTCTTTCTCAAATTTCTCTTCTCAAGGACATCGTATTGTCGAATCGTAACCCAGTTACTCATCTTGGTTATGAATCTCCCAAATCATCTTCAATTCTCTCCCAATTTTCTTAAAATCATAGAGTTTATACGAACAAGGAAGGGACATGAGGGAAGGCCTCAAATCAGCAAGCTTTCTCGCTTCTTGCCGTTGAATCCATTTGATGACCATTCATTATTGGCTCCTAATCAAGGAGTCCACCTGAGCAAGCATTTTTTTTTTTACGGAGGAGGTATATCTTCCATGAATTCCCTCTCATTACACACACTATTTCACCTTTCTTCATACACAAACCACACCCATGCAAAGTGGGGTCTACCTGCACAATTCTTTCATGCACTTTATGCACGAAAGGAATCAACCGAAGGGTGAGATTTTGAGAGCTCAGTAAGGTCGTACAAAGACAACTGGAGAAATTACAAAACGATTCAAAAGAATCCATTGGATGATAATGTTTTAAAATATTTTGACAGTCATGAACAGTCAGATAAATTCTAAAACGATCAATAATTAGTCATAAGCATAACTAAAAAATGACCAACGACAGTTTTAGAATAAGGGAAATAAGGGAAGGTGTTTCGGACAATCAAAAACAGTTTGACCACAGTATGGGGAAGGATTTCAACTCAATCCCCTCCATTCAAATATCAAGACATTCATTTGAACATCAATCACAATATAGGGAGGAGTTTTACTCGATCCCATTCAATCAGATAACCAGACACTTACTTGAACATCATTCTTAAACAATCATGAAAATACAATGTAACAGATCATAAATGTTGATCCTGGGCAGAGGCAATGCCATTGGGGCAATGTGCAAATTACACATGCATGATGTACCAAAACAGCAGTCCCACTGGGTACTAGCCTGCGTTCCACGTAGGATTCAGACCAGCCTTATAATGCATCCCTACTGAACAGATTCCCAGGATCAGCACAGAAACAACAGTCACAGAATCAACAAGAAATTCACTGCTTAACACGCAATAAAATGAGCACCAAGATGAATACAAATAATCAGAACAATTATGGTTTCAATAGCAATTAAGCCTACTTATATAATTCGTCACTCAAAATTTCAGAATAACCACAAAGAATAGCAAGAATAATCACAAACAATTATTGAATTTAGGGACGACAATTTAGAAGAACAAATACAAATAATTATCGATTTTGCTTAGCATGTGATACAAGGTGAGCATTGATAAGATTTTTAAATGACCGTTTAAGGTTCAATATTAGGGTTTGCATGATAATAACATTCTCATAACAAATGCATGTCTCAGTGTTTGGCAATAGCTATAAGCAAATCAAAATTACACTTACGAACAATAGTAATTGAAATTAGGGGTCGGATAAAAATCCTTACCTGGGGTTCGGATAGAAACCCTTACCTGGATCCGAGGCTAAGTTATTTAACTGGAATGTCTGTTGCTTGACCTAAACGGAATAATTGAGTCATTAGAACACAGCCTACTGTGCAATATTATAACTTAATACGGACTCTCTCAAAATGAACCTCCCTCTCCAGGATGTAAAATTACCAAAATGCCCATCTCGAACTTAAATCACCAAAATGACCTTTTTGTAAGTAAAGTCACTAAAATATCTGTACCATATACAAATTCACTCAAAAATACCTTTTATGGTTAAAATTATCAAAATACGATTTTTTTTTTTAAATTAGTTTAAAAAAATTTGGTTTACTATGTTAAATAAATTCTGAATTTTTCCTAATCGATACCTTAATTTAGCATCCATTGTGGTTATAGAAAATTCCTAAAACTTCCAGGTTGTAGCTCGTAAAAATAATAGAGGGTACTATTTTGCACTTTGTCCAAATAAATTTCTAAACCACTTTTAAAATCTTGGAAAGTCACTGCTAGAATAAAATGATCTTTAGCGACACTTTTGAGTTCCAAAAACTTAAACCCAGCTTAACTATTGTTCATCATCCATGTCCTTCGCAACTCACTTTTCCCAGATAATCACCGACAAACCCACTTCAGTAACACATTTCCCCCCTTCCCTTTACCCACAAACACATATACACACACATACACTAATACACCAACAAAACACACACCTACGCACCTTATATACAGATAATTACACGCATAACCCACACCCAAAACACACATATACACATTCTCCCTGAAGATACACATATACACACTAAATTCACAATAAACATTCCCTAAAGAAGAAGAGAATTACCCTTAGGATTCTCTTAATTTTTTCTTCTTCTCCTCTTTGTTTTTCTCTTCCTCTTTCTCTTCCTCTTCTTCTCTTCCTTTCCCCTCACTTTCCCTTCTGCCCAGCTTCTTTCCTATTTTTGTTTCTCTTATTCTACTGCTTCATGTTCCTTCCTTCCTATTTTCCCTTTTTTTTTCTTTTTCTAATTTTCCCTCGAGCACTCTTCTTCCTAAATTCCCCCGAGCTCCCTTTCTTCTTCCTGTCTCCTCTGTTTCTCTGGTTCTTTCTTTCTTTTCCGTTTCCTTCTTCCTCCAGAAACTCCTTCTCTTATTTTTTTTTCTTTTATTTTCTTTATTTAATTCTTCTTTTAAGACCTTATCCTATCCTATATTTTACTATAAAATTGTATTAGTCACAAAGGAACTAGCAAGAGGTGGCATCACTTTAAAGAATGGTCTCTAAAATTTGACACACAAGTGCATACTTTTAAAAATTACAAATTGGCCCCCAAAATTATGAAAATGTCCCCAAAATTTTCAAAATATATATTTTTGTCCCAAAATTCTTTTACGCTTCGATACTTTACTCATAGTTGAGCATTGCCCAAAATTATTGCGCACCCATTTTTCGAAGCACAAATGCTTATTTTAACCTCCTCCCAAAGTTCAGAATATTACAGGTTATTTATGATGCTGGGGGTGGTTTGCCGGTGGAGAGGTTGCCCGGCGAAGGTGGCCGGCAATAGGGCGGTGTGAGCAGATCACAGAGGGAAAGTGTTACCAGGAGAGAAAAAACGTAGAACAAGACAACATATTCTCTTATATATGTATGTGTGTGTGTGTGTGTGTGTGCCCATGCACAAACCCATCAGTATAGGCGGGTGGGTAGAGTTCACTCATCCGGTAGCTAAGGGATGATGAAAAATGATGCTCACACATACATAGATATGCATGTATAGATCTTGGGAGAGAGATAAAGAATAAATAGAAACAAAGAAGAAGAAATCGCATAATGGAAATCCAAGGGAATAGAATCCAAGGAAAAAGTTACTCTAAAGTATATAACAAGGACTAAATTACTCTGAAGTAAGAAATTAAACATACTTATCACTGATGAAAGCTGAGTTTGAGTACATTTGATTACGTGAACGTCATCCCAAACTGAAGGTTGATTCTCTAAATCAAAGTGTCTTAAAATAAAATGGATCGTCCCTCTAACATTAGTTTCACTTGGATTTTAATGTTTCACTTGTGTAAGAGGCATTTCTCCATTGGTACGCTCACTACCAAACTGACTTCAAACCTAATAGAAAAAATAAGAATACAATGACTAGTCAGTATCTAAATTGACTATTATAGAGTAATCGTGGAGCATTTTTTGCATCCTGATTGTTTGTTTCCTCCCAAATAAGAGTTTCTTAACTAGGGCATGCGCAAGCCTGACTTTGTGAGCTTGTTTTTCACAGCCTTTGCATCTTCGGGCTCTCCATTACTAGTTATATTAACATTTATGTCTCTAGCACTTTAACTTCTTCATTTCCTTAATAATCCCCAATAGTCTTGCAAGTTCTTTTATTGTGGCCCCTTCGACCACATTGTCCAACCTATTCCCCCTTATAATTATATATCTTCCCGATGCCTACCGCATCCACTCTTGTTGTGACCCTTTGTACCACATTTACTTTAAACATATCTCTTGGCACCTCCTAGGCTTGAAAGAGTCTCAAGCAAGCTTCATTCTCCTAGTCTTATATAACTCTATTCGTTTTAGGTCTACTAGGTTATCTCCTAGCATTTACAGAGGCGAAAGTGGTTCTCTATCTAAAATTGACCACCTATTTGTATGAGATAGCCGAAGAAGTTTGTTGTCATGCAATTGAATGTGTTGAGTTACAGGGATCAACATAATTCTAAATTACATAACACCCATAGGTTAAGGCATAAATAGCATGTTCACAAGGAATACCAATTAACAGCCACTCCTTGCAACTACAAGTCCTTTTATCTATATCTAGATCTCATTGCCCAATATATATAAACAACTTGGTATTTTTGTTACTAGAAACAATAAGACAATAACCAGTTGACTAATCCTTGAGTTTCTCTAAAATTTGTTGAAACTTTGGACATAATGGACCTCTCTTACTCTCTATCTATTATCTTTTATTTTGTGATCTTCTCATTAATTAGGTACATTCTAGTCCACTCAAACATAGTGTCACACCCCCAAAACGGGAGGTCGTGACTAACAACAAACTTATAAATATAACACTACGGTTCTAAAAGCAACGGAATAAACAGAGCACTAAAAGCCTCCAAACATAAAATATTCCCTTACATAACAAGAGTTTACTATAACATGTTTCCAAAATATTTCCTTACAAAAGACATCTATGTGCAGCGACTAAGCTAATGATCCAATACATTTACATTGAATGACCCCTAAGCGGGTATGATTTCCATAGTACAGATACAAAAATTCAATGATAAGCAAAAGTCGAAGGTCTTCAAGGTTGCTATAACATTCAATTGTCACTTTCCCCACTTGTGGCAAAGGTAAGGTAGGAGAGAAAAAAGGGCGAGCTCAAATAGCCCAGTAAGGTAGCATAAATAGCAAGATCTCAAGCAAATCTAACAGAAACAAATGGCAATATTAAACGGAAAGTGGCAACAAATTTAAGCATTTGACCCAAAACACATGTCAATTATATGTCGGGTATGCTAAAAACATACGAAGACTATGTTGGTCAAAAGACCCAAATGTCGAACCAAAACATACAAACATCAAACGTGTACTACCAGTAGCATGCTAGGAGACTATTTCTCACTAACATCTCAAACATATGTCCAAAGGACCCTCTCAATCTGAGAGTTGTTCCACATAGTCAATGTCAATCTTAAATTGACGGCCACAAATAAACATAAGCAAAGGTGTACTTATCAAGGCCCAAATGGAGGAGAGTACACAATGTTACGAACGAAAGCAAAAGTTAGACAAACCATTGTGAACCAATGAATATAATCAAATTGAATAAAGCATAAGTTTTCAAATTTCGAAAATACTTTCCCAGGGCAAAAAGCAATAATATCCTTTACCTCAAAAGCTTTCAAACAAGAAAAACCTCAAAGCACCACCTTAATGCCAAAGGATCTTCCCAAGCCTTCTAATCTCTCTCTCTCTCTTTAAAGGAAAAGAACTAGGGAGCAAAAGAAACAAAGAACCCAAAAAGGATTGAAAGGAAGTAAGAAGTCTATTTATATGGAACAGAAAAATTTTAAGTTTTCATTCGAAGGAAAAGACTTTGCCTTCGACCGAATCCAGCAGACGCAAAAATGCTTCAAATTTTTTTTAATTCGACCGAAAACTTTTTTTTAGTCGACTAAAAACTTCAGTAGCTTATTCTACACACAAAAATCTTTTTATTAGAAGTAAAAGCTAGTTTCATTCAAAGCCAAACTATTTTCATTCGACTTGAAACTTTTAATTCCACCGAAAACTTTTTTAGAAATGATAAAAACATTTTTTTTATTTTAATATTATCAAAAGACCACAAACTTATTTACTTAAAAAATTAATAATTATGCAAAAGAAAAGAAAATTTTTCGGGATATTACTTTCTCCCCCCCCCCCCCCCCTTAAAAGAATTTCGTCCCCGAAATTAAAACATACCTTAAACGTCAAAGAGATGAGGGTGGTTTTCGCGCATAGCATCCTCGAGTTCCCACGTAGCTTCTTTCATTGAATAGTTATGCCAAAGCACCTTAACTAACTTAATAGTCTTAGTGCGCAAAATTTGATCCTTACGGTCTAAAATCTCCACTGGTTGCTCCTCGTAAGATAGATCCTCTTGAATCTCCACAGGTTCGAAATGAATAACGTGTGAAGGATCTGGCACCTACTTCCTTAAAGTGGATACATGAAATACATCATGTATTTGCGACAAATTAGGAGGTAAGGCAACTTGGTAAGCGACCGATCCAACTTTCCTCAAGATCTTAAATGGTCTAATAAATCTAGGACTAAGCTTGCCCTTCTTCCCAAAATGCATACCCCCTCCAAGGCGACACTTTGAGAAATACATGATCTCCCACTTCAAACTCTAACTCACATCTTCTATTATCCGCATAACTCTTCTGACGACTTTGAGCGACTAGCAAATTATCCTTGATGAAACGAATTTTCTCCGATGTAGCTTGTACTATCTCCGGCCCCAAAGCACCCAAAAATTTCTCTTCTCCAATGTCAAATCAACAAATTGGTGTCCTACATCTTCGCCCATACAGGACTTCAAACGATTCCATATCCATACTAGCTTGAAAGCTATTGTTGTAAGCAAACTCAACAAGCGGCAATTGATCACTCCAACTATCCTTAAAATTTAGCGAGCAAGCCCTAAGCATGTCCTCCAAAATTTGAATGGTCTTCTCTGACTGTCCATCACTTTGAGAATGAGAAGTTGTACTAAGGTCAAGTTGAGTACCTAAGGTGTTTTGCAACCCGGCGCCAAAATCTTGATGTAAAACGTGTATCTCTATCTGAAACAATGGAAACGGGCACACCATGGAGCCGAACAATCTCTTGAATATAAACTTTGGCCAATCTTTCCAAGCTATAGGTAACTTTAACCGAAATAAAATGCGCTGACTTAGTCAAACAATCAATTATCACCCAAAGCGAATCATGACCTTGCCATGTCCTAGGCAACCCAGATACAAAGTCCATGGCAATACGTTCCCACTTCCGTTAAGGGATGGTAAGCGGTTACAAAGGTCCAGTAGGCCATTGATGTTCCACTTTAACCTGTTGACAAATAAGACATCGAGCGACAAAATTTGCTATCTCCCTTTTCATATCATTCCACCAAAACATGTCTCGTAAATCCCGATACATCTTAGTACTACCTAGATTAACTGTGAAGCCAGAACTATGAGCGTCACGCAATATTTCCTCCTTCAACCCTACATCAGAAGGAACACACGATCTTTTTTCAAAACGTAATTCCGCTTCAGCATCAATCCTAAGCTCCGGCTGTTGACCCTTTCCAACTTGCTCTTTGATCTTAATTAGTTTCGAGTCCACATTCTGAACTTGCTTAATCCTTTCAATCAAGGCCGGTTGCACCATCAAATTACCAAAATAGTTTCCTGACCCGGAAACCAAGACATCCACACCCAAACTTTCAAGGTCCGCAAGAATTTCTTTACATGAAGTTAAAAGAGAGGCACATGTACCTGTATTCTTTCGACTGAGAGCATCGGCCACCACATTGTCCTTCCCGAGGTGATAGAGAATCTTACAGTCATAATCTTTAAGCAATTCCAACCATATGATGTTGTCACATGTTCAGCTCCTTCTGCGTGAATAAAAACTTAAGACTTGTGATCTGTGTAGATCTCACACGTCTCACCATCGAGATAGTGCCTCCAAATTTTTAAAGCAAAAACCATAGCAGCCAATTCCAAGTCATGTGTCGGGTAGTTCACTTCATACGTTTTGAGTTTTCGCGAATCGTAAGCAATAACTCGCCCATGCTGCATCAATACACATCCCAAACCTTTCCATGAAGCATCGCTATAAACCACAAATCCTCCAGTCCCCGAAAGCAAGGAAAGAACTGGAGCTGAAACCAATCTTTTCTTTAATTCTAGGAAACTACGATCACACACTTCCGACCACTCAAACCAAACCTTCTTCCGGGTCAATTGAGTCAACGGAATAGCAAGCTTTGAAAATCCCTCAAAAAATCTGCGATAATAACCAGCCAAACCAAGGAAACTACGAACTTCTCCGACTATTTTTTGGTCTTTCCCAATTCCACACTACCTCTACCTTAGGTAGATCCACCGAGATCCCATCTTTAGACACCACATGTCCTGAAAACACAACTTTCTCAGGACAAAATTCACATTTATCGAACTTGGCATAAAGCTTCTCTTCCCTCAAAATTTGTAGCGTCATACGTAAATGTTCTTCATGTTCTTCTTTGCTTTTGGAGTAAATCAAAATGTCATTAATAAAAACTATAACAAATTGATCCAAGTATCGGTTGAATACCCGATTCATTAAATCCATAAACGTTGTAGGTGCGTTAGTCAATCCAAACGGCATTACAACAAACTCATAGTGTCCATACCTCGTGCGAAAAGCAGTCTTGGATATATCATCCTTTCGAATCTTCAATTGATGGTAACCCGATCTCAAATCAATCTTGGAAAAGTATTCCGCACCTTGAAGTTGATCAAACAAATTGTCAATCCATGGCAAAGGATACTTATTGCGAACTGTAATACGATTCAACTCTCTAAGTCAATGCACAATCTCATCGTTCCGTCCTTCTTCTTCACAAATAAAACGGGAGCACCCCAAGGAAAGACACTTGAGCGAATGAAGCCTTTCTCGAGCGATTCTTGAAGTTGCACTTTAAGCTCTTTGAGCTCAGCCGAAGCCATACGATAAGGAACCTTAAAAATTGGAGCAGCTCCTGATATAAGGTCTATCACAAATTCGATTTCATGATCTGGAGGAAGACCAGGGAGTTCTTCCAGAAACACGTTCGAAAAATCGCTAACAACTGAAATATCAGATAAGTTCTGAACAGCTATACGAGTATCCATAATGTAAGCTAAATATCCTTGACACCCTTTTCAAAGCAAACGTCTAGCTCGCAAGGCAGATATAAGGCAAGACAAAGTAATAGAAGTAGAACCCTTATACTTGAACTTAGATTAATCGGGAATCTGAAAATGTAATTCTTTGGCATAACAATTTAACGAGGCATGATAGGAAGACAACCAGTCCATGCCGAGAATGACGTCAAAATCCCGAATGTCCATAGCTATAAGGTCAGCAGGTAACACCATACCCTCAATGTGTACCAAACAAGGCTTGGACACAGTCGATACTAAAATGGATTTCCCCACTGAGGTATCAATCATCAAATCAAATTCTAAAGTTCGTAGGTCGGAACCCAACTTACATGCGAGAGAAGAGGTTATAAAGGAATGCGTGGACCCAGGGTCAAACAATGTATGAAAAGAATAAGAACTAATTTGAATTGACCTGCCACTACGTCATTGGAAGCTGTGGCATCTTTGGCAGTCAAAGCATAAGCACAACCTTGTACTCTCGACCTCTGGTCTCCCGTGGGCGGTTTAGCTCCAACCAACGCTTGAGTGTTATAAGTCTTCTCTTTCTTCGGATATAGGCATTCCATAGCATAACGCCCCACCTTCCCACAATTGAAACATGAATTTGTCAAACGATGGCAGGGCTTATCCCCATGATTATTGCCGCAGATGTCGCAAACCTTCGCCACTGTTTGAATCGATTGTATGCTCTCTTGTAAAGTTGTTTTCCTCTTGTTTTGACCACCACTCTTGTTCTGACCACCACTCTTGTTCTTGTTCGAAGCTTTTGCACGACTTCTTTTGTGTCTCTGTTCCTCCTGCTCTTTTAGAAACTCCTCGTAATCTGTATCTAAAATTTCTGCCCATTCAACCACCTTGGCATAAGTTTCAAAGCCAATAATTTGTTTTTGATGCCACGCTTCAATCCTTTCTCGAACCTTCTTGCTTTACAATTTTCGGTGTCAACTAGATGCGGGGCATATCTTCAGAATGAGGAGAACTTCGCCTCATATTGGGCTACTGACATATCATTCTATACGAGCTTCAAGAATTCTTCCTCTTTCTGATCTTTTACATTTTGAGAAAAATACTGACCATTGGTTGACTATCTTCAACCAATGGTCAGTCTCATCTTCTAACATGAAAACAGCATATGCCACCTTTTGTTCATCACTGCAGTCCCAAAGGTCGAACACCTTTTCATTTTGATTTACCCACGCTTCAGCATTCTCTGGATCGGGTTCCCCTCTAAAAGAGGGTACTAACTTCTTGAATTTCTCCACATCTCCGGTTTTAACACCATCATTTTGTCCATCATTCTGATTTCGGTGCAGCGGTACTCCATTCCCTCCGGCGATTAAGTTCACCAAATTTTGAAATCCTTGTACAATGGCTTCAGCAACTTCGTCATTCGGGGGTGGCTCGGAAGGATCGTTGGCGTTACGATTAGAGCGTCTATGAGGCATAGTACTCCTAACACATCAAAGGAAACTACATAAGACTACAACGTACAAAAGATAAATGCGAAATCAAAATAAATCTTGTCACGCCTTAGACCTAGGCTGCTTAAATGAGTCTACAGAATCACAAACTTAAGCTCTGATACCAACCTTGTCACGCCCCCAAAACGGGAGGCCGTGACTAACAACAAACTTATAAATATACCGCTACGGTTCAAAAAGCAACGGTATAAAACAGAGCACTAAAAGCCTCCAAACATAAAATATTCCCTTACATAACAAGAGTTTACTATAACATGTTTCCCAAATATTTCCTTACAAAAGAAATCTATGCGCAGCGGCTAAGCTAATGATCCAATACATTCACATTGAATGACCCCTAAGCAGGTAAGATTTTCATAGTACGGATATAAAAATTCAATGATAAGCAAAAGTCGAAGGTCTTCAAGGCTGCCATAACATTCAATTGTCACTTTCCCCACCTGTGGCAACGGTAAGGTAGAAGAGAAAAAGGGGTGAGCTCAAATAGCCCAGTAAGGTAGCATGAATAGCAAGATCTCAAGCAAATCTAACATAAACGAATTACAATATTAAACGGAAAGGAGCAACAAATTTAAGCATTTGACCCAAAACACATGTCAATTATATGTCGGGTATGCTACAAACATACGAAAACTATGTTAGTCATAAGACCCAAATGTCGAACCAAACATACAATCATCAAACGTGTACTACCGGTAGCATGCTAGGAGACTATTGCTCTCTAACATCTCAAACATATGTCCAAAGGACCCTCTCAATCTGAGAGTTGTTCCACATAGTCAATGTCAATTTTAAAATGACGGCCACAAATATACATATGCGAAGGTGTACTTATCAAGGCCCAAATGGAGGAGAGTACACAATGTTACAAACGAAAGCAAAAGTTAGACAAACCATTGTGAACCAATGAATATAACAAATTGAACAAATCATAAGTTTTCAAATTTTGAAAATATCTTCCCACAGCAAAAAGCGAATAATATCCCTTACGTCAAAAGCTTTCGCACAAGAAAAACCTCAAAGCACCACCTTAATGCCAAAGGATCTTCTCAAGCCTACTAATATCTCTCTCTCTCTCTCTCTCTCTCTCCCCCCGAAAAGGAAAAGAACTAGGGAGCAAAAGAAACAAAGAACCCAAAAAGGCTGGAAAGGAAGTAAGAAGTCTATTTATATGGAACAGAAAAATTTTAAGTTTTCATTCGAAGGAAAAGACTTTGCCTTCGACCGAATCCAGGAGACGCAAAAATGCTTTAAATTTTTTTTTTAATTCGACCGAAAACTTTTTAGTCGACCGAAAACTTCAGTAACTTATTCTACTCACAAAAATATTTTTATTTGAAGCAAAACTCATTTTCATTCGAAGCCAAACTATTTTCATTTTACTTGAAATTTTAATTCGACCGAAAACTTTTTTAAAAACGATAAAAGCCAATTTCTTAATATTATCAAAAGACCACAAACTTATTTACTTAAAAAAATAAAAATTACGCACAAGAAAAGGAAAATGTTTGGGGTATTACACATAGATATTGTTTCCCTATATCCAAATTTTAATGTAGAGTTAAATGTTTCATACAAATGGTTAGCAATATGTCACACTCAGGCTATGTGTCAAAAGCTTTCTCATTTCATCCATTTCCTTTTAAATTATAACATATATAATCAATATATTAAACTAGGCATGTAAAGATACAAGCAGTAAACAACATAAGTGTAACATGCTACCACTTACTTTCTAGGACAAGTAACTCTTGCACATCTACCCAGTTGATCCTTCGAGCCTTACCTTTGTGCAGTCCCCAAAATTATGCAACAAATGTTGAACACAGAACCTATGTTTTGCATCAAAAACAACCTCATAGATGTTGGAATCAAACCCTATTGCTTGTCAGACATGAAAGTCACCCCTCCACCTTTGTCATGTACACCTAAATCAATGATTACAAAATCTAAGAACCACGCCTAAGAATTGAAATTCTCACTCCGCGCTCCTCCAGAGGCAAATGGCCACATGCAGTTATTGGGATCTATACCCACAGTTGTTAGCGACACTACTTTTGGCAGTCCCTATATAAGACAACCATCTAGAGACACAACCAGCCTGCATTTCTCTAAGAAAGCTTTCTTCAAGCCACCAAAGCAAATTTGCACTTAGAAACTTTCCACTATCAACATCAATCTCAACAGTTGAACCTAGATTTGACCTAAGATCTCATCCTTGTAGTTCCATAACAACCATAATGCGTTTTAGCAGAATCGTCTATCATCTCAATCCATCTACCCTTACCCTTGTAAGCTTGGCATTTTGAAACAGATACTTTGTATTCCTTCGTCACTTGTCCATTGATGAAAAGACTGGCCATGTATAGTTAGACATAAAATTATTTACATGTTTCTTGGCAAGTACTTTGTAGGTTAGCATAGGATTGCCAAAAGCTCTGATTTAGTCATGGTTGCATTATATGTTCTCACTTGAAGAGTGCCTGGTTTATCTTTACTAGAACTGGATTAGAAAAGGACAGCCTTGCATGCATTTTACCCGAAACCTCCTGTAGCTCTCATTCTTAGCAAACCTAATTGTTGTCCAAGATTTGACAACATAATTTTGTACAGCTTCTCTGAACACTTTTGCAGAACTAAAAAGCCAACCTAAATAATGCTTAAGGTCATTCATCTCCCTCTCAACAAGTCTCTTTTTTACCTGTACAAGTGTCTTCATCGGATCCACTAGTGTTATCATCAAAGACCAATTATTCTGTCAGCACGTATACCGACTCTACCTCATCATCAATGTCCACAATTGTAAACCATATTTTAACTTAACATTCATATCAACACCTATTTAATCTTATTGCTCAACTCTAGTCCCATTACCCCCATTGTTCAAATCTGGTGCCATTACCCCTCTCTCCTACATTAGCAGCTTTTTATTCAATGCTCGTCCCTTCCTGGGTCCAAATTCTCATATCTAGTTTGAGTCACCTTTTCCCCCGACCTTCACGAGTCTTATAACCCTCTCCATTAACTAAAGCTCTAGTTTCACGCACAACCTTTTCAATGTCACCATCATATAACATAACATAATTTGGTACAACAACTCCTTCCTCATTAGAGCCACTGTCAGCTAGTATTGGGTCATTTTCATTTATTAAGTGGCCCATGTCAAACACTAGAGCCGTCATCTAATAAATCTACCTCAATATTTCATCAAGCCCAGTTTTTTTGACCTCCTGTTGAACCCTACTACTAGAAGTTTTCTCTGTACTTCTACATTCATTACCATTTATAAAAAAATACAGTGGTGGGATGGTGGATATCCACTTCAACTTCCCTAGTGGTTTTTAAACCTCAAAAATCAAGTTATTGATAAGTATATCATGATCTATATACACTATCCCATTTTTGAAACTTTGTTCTGGGATCTTTATAACTAACCCCACCATGACCATTATAGCCTAACAGCTTAAAGCATCTATCCAAATATGGAGAAGCTTGCTTGATACTACAGTAACCTATATGTGATACTTCCCATCCAAGTATATCAACTGGGGCAGTTTTTTGAATACTCCGTCGTGAGCCATTTTTAGACTAATGAACAAAGACAAACATTTAGATTTGGTGGACAAACATACATCGTTACCCTTCACTAGAGTCTAAGTAAAAGTGAAAGTATAAGAGGGGCTATAAACACCCCATCTTTGTAGGTATATTTTACAGTTTATTTACTTACTAGTTATTGGCTTCATTATTTATCAAGCTTTTGTTGTTATTATCAGTCTAGGTCTCGTAATAATAAATAATAGCTTAACTGAATTAAGTCCAGCCTAGTAAATAGTTCAGTCTAGTTCAGTTGAAGTCTAAAGTTCAGTCCAATTGGTAATCCAATCCAGTTAGTTGGGTTTTACTCAAGTTAAAGTTTAGATATGATATAGAGATTTTGCTTGATTTAAAAATGACAGGGTGGGTTCTCAAAATCTGGATTATCCCATGTGTTTTGAGAGAATTTTATCTGAATTTGGGGTGTTATCTTTCTGGATTTTAGATAATCGTGTCTAACAAAGGGATAAAACCGGGATTAACTGGCCGGTAAAGGGCATTTTGGGCTTTTCACATTAATTCAGGTATTATCTTTTTGGAAGGATATACAAGACTAAAAAGGTTTGTTGATCATTTTCGCTGTCCCAGGCTCGATAAATAGCACTTAGGCAACAAAAGAAGGGATTTTTTTTCTCTTGGAGCAAAAACTCTGAAGAATCTTAAAGAGAGAAGCACACCTTTTCTATTTATCATTAGCCAATTTCATTGCATTTCTAGAAAGTCTTCAGTGCATAGTCCATCCTTGACTAATCCGAGTGCATCGTGGATCCACACCCAGTTTCCTCCCAAGTAGCCCAGGCTAGCCAAGTCTCGAGGTACATTTTTGCTAGACTTTAGTCTCTCACTTTTCATTTATGAAGTGTAGCTTAGAAGTCTTAGACTTATTTCCCAGGACACACGACTTAATTTTGGTCTAAAAAGATAAATAAAAAAAGAACAAAATTGATAGTAATAAAGGTGTAATGGTATTAGAATTCAATTGAATTAGGACTCTATTTTAAGTTGAATTCTAAAACAACAAGAACTGTTAGTCGAGTAAAATTCTAAACACACTCAGCTAGAAGAAGTTGGGTTCATTTGGATCTCTAGGAATTAAGGCCGGATTAGGTCACTTCTCGTAGCGTCGATCAGAACTATGTGATTTTGATCCTAGTTAGTTCGGCCGGGTACATAGGCCACTTGACCCCCGAAGTTGGACTCAAACCGAACTTAAGGTTAGTTTAGGTTTATTTTATGCACATTCACCATTTGGCATGTTTTCAATATAAATAAAAATTTGTTAAAAATAGGTAGAGATCAATTAGGGTACAATGTGGTGTCCAACACCATCCCATTATATAATATATTCCTGAATATATAATATAATCCCGAACCAATAACTTTTGATTACATATGATTAAACGCCTAAGCTGGTAAATTTAGGGATCATGAAAAGGTCTTTTTCTAATTTTTTTTATGAAGGTTAATGCTAAAATAAGATGGCGATTCGATTTTTCTGAAACTCTCCAGGTTCAGAGAATTTTCAAATGTGGTTAACCAAAGGGGCCACTAATGACTGTTACAAGTTTTACACATGGTATCATGTCAAAGAAAGCTTGTATAAAGCAAAATACATACAAAAAAGGATCAACTCGTAGAGTTATTAAACAAAAGGTTCGATAAAAAAAAATCCAAATATCGTCGATTTGTCATGAAACTTTTAAAAAGTTAACTAATTGCTTTATGCCATTCACCAAAAACCTATGAAGTGCCGAGATTTCAATCTTATTCCTTTGGGTTATGATTCTCTTTTGCAACGATCTACTAAAATATAGAAAGCCCTACTTTGTTCCTTTGACTTATGGTGATTAGCGATATTACCTGTCGTCTTGCTTTTCCCATGATATTTCTCGGGAGCTATAGGATTCTTTACGACATGCTTCCTCGCACCCTTGAAGCAATCAGTGATGTTTGTTGATGAAAACAAACCCTAAATGCACTTGTTTTTTGGAAAAAAAAAACTTGATTTGATCTTTAAGACGCTGTACGTTTATAATATTTGGTTTCCGTTTTTGTAATGATGAAGGAAAATATGTTTTTTCATAAACTTTTATGATTTTCTATATTTCTATCGAATCTAAAAATTGAAACAGTGTCCAAAAAAGCGAAAACACTTCAAGGATGTTTTTCCCTTTTCTCGACCCTCTATAACCCATGTCAGAGAAAACTTAGAAAACAGTGGGAGAGTTTCAACTGTTCACCCTTCTTCCTTACAGCCTCTGTTACCCCTATATGCATAGTCACGTCATAGCTCTCCCCCCTCTCTCCCTCTCTGTATGGTGCATTTCCCAAATCTCCTTATTTCAATGAGTAATAAATCCCCAACTACATTGATATGGGAAAAATATCATTGCACAAGATGAAGACACGTGTCTTCACCCGAGAAGAACAAAACTATTCTCTAGAATCAATGGGACAGCTTTAAATTCCATTGATTCTAGTAACTCCCTACTAAATGGTACCAAACTACCCGTTAAGTAGTTTAATACTTCATTTATTGGAATAACCCCCTCATCAAGAGAAAATAATTAACGTATTAAAGTAAGTGCTATATAAAGAGAAAAGGGGACATGGACAAAGGTAAGGTGACCATTGACAAATTATATAGATTCACTTTAATACGATTTTCTGACTTAAGCATCGGAGTTTTTCCCGCCGGAAACTCTTCCGGCGGATCACCGGTGTTGGTTGTGTTGTGCAGGTCTATTCACAAGGAAATCAAGTTGCGTCCTGGATTTCATCTGCAACATTTTGCCGCCATCCGTGGGACCGATCTTGTGAATAGACAATGGCAGAAAATCCAAATCCTCCGCCAGTAAATCAAGATGGTGCTCCTGCTTCTAGCTCATCATCTTCTTCTGAGATCCGTAACTTAGTTCACGGTGGAACCACTTCTCAAATATGCCTTGATCGAGGTAAAGGAGTTGCCAATACTCCAATGCCCACCACGATGCCAATCTCACCTCTGGCAAACCTCAGAGCCGCTCCCCGTTGTCATTCCCACTACCATTCGCTGGCCCTGGCCCTGGCCCATCAAGACCTCCGAATCTTATAGAAACGACGAAAGCTGCCACTTACACCACGCCAGATCCCAGGAGCAATCAAGTTGATCTTTTGGCTATCATTTCTACAATGCAAAAATCCATTGAGAAGCTACAAGCAGCAATTGAACAACGGTCTGAACCACATTTGGACCCATATCTTAAAGCCATGCACACCACCAAAGTACAAAAGCAACCGATTCGTAATCGCCTCATATCTTCTCAAGAGGAGAGGCCCGAAGGTGCAGCTATGTACACGCACAACCCGAATCAGCATTTCATCAACATTGATGATGAGCGGTGTAATCCTCGACATAGGAGGCAAGAAGACTCTTATGAAGTCCATTCTAGGAGAGATACATCAAGGCGACCGGAGGCAAACTATTATGAAGCCCCATCCACTAGAAGGACGGTGCTTATCCATTCTAAAGAAAACCGACCTGAATTCTATACGAATGCGCTGTCATAGTTGGACGCCCATTCACTGAAGACATAGAATTCGTTCCGACTCCAGCAAATTTCAAGATGCCCCAGTGTGATACATATGACGGCACGGGATATCCAATGGAGCACTTAGCCCGCTTTACGTCATGCATGAACTTGCACCTTATCCCAGATCAAATCATGTGTCGAGCTTTTCCTGTTACACTAAAAGGAGCCGCACATGCCTCGTTCCAACATTTAACACCTCGCTCCGTATCCTGTTGGGCATAGTTGGCTGAATCTTGGAAATTTCTTGACGAGTCAGATTCAGAGGAAAAACTCCTCAGCTCTTTTCCGCATAGTACAAGGGCCTAAAGAATCCTTGAAGTCCTATTATGCACGTTTTAGCGCAGAAAAACTCCTTATCGATCATCTTGATTCAGTAGTAACCTTTGCGGCTATGGCCAGAGGAGTACGACTAGGAATGCCCTTACGTTTTTTGCTATACAAGCGCCCTCCGGAGAATATGACTGATCTTCTAGACATAGTATAAAATACCTCTGGGCCGAAGAGGACTCAGCACACCCACAGGACGAGCCAAATTCTAACCAGAAGCGGCGAGATAGGACTGATAGCCGTAATCCAAATAGCAAGTCAAAGAAGACACGAGTCATGATGCCAAGACCTTTTACGCCTCTTACTGCCTCCCTAGAGCACATCCTTAATCAAGTCAAAGGACAAAACATTCTCAAATGGCCCAAACCTATGAGAATGTCGGCTGACAAAAGAGATGACAAGTTGTAGTGCCACTTTCATAAGGATCACGGTCATACTACTGAGGAATGCAAGGTCCTTCAGCGCGAGATTGAGAATCTCATTAATAAAGGGCATCTCAAGCAATTTGTCAAAACAAACAACCGACAAGGACACGGGGGAAATCAAAGAAGACCAGAAGAAGCACAACCGAAGGACCCTCCCTTGATCAACACCATTTCTAGAAGACCAAGCGCAGGAGGACCAACCAACTCTTCTTGCAAAGCTTACACTCGATAGGTTAATCTAACTCAGGCTCCTACTAAGCGGCCGAAAGCTTCGACATCGTTGGAATTTAATGATTCTGGTCTTGAAGGAGTGATTTGTCCTCACGATGATGCCCTTGTCATCACTTTGGAAGTGGATGCGTACAGTGTTAAACGCATTCTAGTTGACACTGGAAGCTCAGCGGACATTTTCTTTGAAGAAGCCTTCTCACATATGGGAATCTATAAAGACAGGGTAAAACCCATCTCTTCACCCTTATATGGTTTTACGGGAGCATCTGCCCCTGTCGAAGGCATCATTCCATTTACAGTCATTGCTGGAACCGCACCTCTTCAGTGTGTCCAAACCATCGACTTTCTTGTGGTCAAAGTCAAGTCGTCGTATAACGGCATTTTAGGACGAACAGGTCTTAATAAGTTGCGAGCAGTTGCTTCCACTTATCACCTTGCAATGAAATTCCCCACACCACAAGGGGTTGGTGTAATAAAAGGAGATCAAGCGACGGCCCAAAAATATTATATAACATCATGCAAAGTAGAGACGTTCAACATAGACGATCAACGTAATGAACAGATGATGAAGCGCGCTACCCCTGTCGAGAAGTTGGTATCCATACCACTGAAGGACGGAGACGATGAGCATCTATTGCGAATAGGATCTACCTTGGAACCTACCATTCGGGATCAGCTGATCACTTTTCTTCGCTCTAATTCAGATGTCTTCGCGTGGAGTGCCGCAGATATGCCAGGAATTGATCCATCTGTGATCACTCATCGTCTCTCAGTCAATCCCAAGCACAAACCAGTTCGACAGAAGAAACCCCTTGTTGCTCCGAAAAGACAGGCCATAATCAAACAAGAAGTAGACAAGCTCCTAATGGCCGGCTTCATCACAGAAATTGACTATCCAAAATGGATAGCCAATGTGGTCATGGTACCCAAGGCTGGAACTGGCAAATGGCGCATTTGCATCGATTACACGGACTTAAACAAGGCATGTCCCACGGATAGCTATCCTTTGCCACGTATCGATACTTTAATCGATGCCACATCTGGACATGAACTCTTCAGTTTCTTGGATGCCTTCTCCGGGTACAACCAGATCCGGATGTAGGAGGAAGACGTGGCCAAAACGGCCTTTATCACAGATCAAGGCCTCTTTTGCTACAAGGTCATGCCAACGCTGGAGCTACGAACCAGCAATTAGTTGACAAAGTTTTCAAGCCCTTGGTGGGCAAGAATATGGAAGTTTACGTGGATGACATGCTCGTCAAAAGCTTGTGAGCAACAGATCATATCACAGATTTGGAAGAATGCTTTGCTCTATTACACAAGTATCGCATGCGCCTCAACCCGGCAAAGTGTTCTTTTGGGGTATCCTCTGGAAAATTTCTGGGCTTCATGGTTTCTCACAGGGGTATAGAAGCTAATCCAGAAAAAATCCAAGATATTCAAGATATGGCGGCACCACAAAAAGTAAAGGAAATTCGAGTGTTGACAGATCGTACCGCCCTAAATCGTTTCCTTTCAAGATCGGCTGAACGGTGCCTCCCATTCTTTAATGCCCTCAAAAACATCAAAAATTTTGAGTTGACAGCTGAGTGCCAGGTATCCTTTGAAGCATTGAAGGAATATTTGGCATCCCCACCTCTTCTCTCCAAGCCAATTGCAGGAGAGATGCTCTTCCTTTATCTAGCAGTGACCAATTTTTCCGTCAGTGCGGTGCTCCTCTGAGAACATGATAGCAAGCAATTCCCCATCTATTATGTGAGCAAAGTACTTCAAGGAGCCGAATTGAGCTATCCCATTATCGAGAAGCTCGCTTTTGCCCTTCTCATAGCCGCGAGGAAGCTCCGTCCATACTTTCAGTCGCATACAATAGCGGTGCTCACGGACAAACCCCTCAGACGGATATTACACAAGCCTGACTTATCCGAACGTCTGGTTCCATGGTCAGTTGAATTGGGAGAGTTCGACATACAATGCAAGCCTCGTCCTTCTATTAAAGGTCAAGAATTAGCTGATTTTATTGTCGAATGTACTCTTCCAATTGATGAAAACGAATCACACGTCGACCAACCAGAAGTGTTTGCATTGATGCTTTACGTCGATGGTTCATCAAATACTAAAGGGAGTGGAGCAGGACTTATTCTCAAAGGACCAGATGGACTCATTGTTGAATATGCCCTCCGTTTTACTTTTTAGGCATCCAACAACGAAGTCGAATATGAGGCTTTGATAGTGGGAATACATCTAACTCATGCCATGAGAGCACAAACACTCTATGCTTATAGCCACTCTCAGCTTGTCGTGAAATAACTGTCCGGCGAATATGAAGCCCGCGACCCAAAGATGGCTGGTTATCTTTGTAAAGCAAAAGAACTGGCCACATCCTTTGCACAGTTCCGCATTACTCAAATCAGTCAGGTAGACAATGTATCAGCTGATGCACTTTCTCGTTTAGCTTCGCTTGACCCGTCAGGTTTTTGTCGTACAGTCCATTTGGAGCTACTGTATGAGCCGAACATCGTTAAGCGTGAAACTTTGCAAATTACGCAGGAATCATCTTGGATTGATCCAATCAAAGATTACCTTCAGAATGGTACCTTGTCTATTGACCTAAAGGAAGCCAGAAGAATCATTTCGCACTCAGCTCGCTATGCGGTAGTTGAAAATGTACTTTACAAACGATCGTTCACTCTCCCTTACCTTCGGTGCCTCACCCCAATGGAGGCCGATTACGCTCTTTGTGAAGTCCATGAAGGCATTTGTGGCCAGCACCTAGGAGGACGAGCCTTGGCTCACAAAGTCCTTCGGCAAGGGTATTATTGGCCGACCATGCAACATGATGCCTTAGAATATACAAAGAAATATGATTCATGTCAGCGCTTTGCTTCTATTCCTAAACAAGCTCCTAATCCTCTAATCATGATGAAAAGTCCAATACCTTTTGCAATGTGGGGAATGGACCTATTAGGCCCTTTCCCCCCGGCTTCTGCCCAACGTAAATTTGTAATTGTTGCAACTGATTACTTTACCAAATGGGTAGAAGCCGAGGCATTGGCTACCATCAGGGCAAAGAAGTGTGAAGATTTCTTTTGGCGCGCTGTTATCTGTCGTTTCGGCATCCCACGTGTGCTCATCACTAATAATAGGAAACAGTTTGACAATACAACATTTCACACATTTTGTGCTAATTTAACTATCGCACATTGTTTCACCTCAGTGGCACATCCACAAATGAATGGACTGACAAAGGTTACCAACCGTACTCTCCTACAAGGACTTAAGAAAAAACTTGATGGAGTAAAGGGGTTGTGGGTGGAAGAGCTACCCAAAATTCTTTGGGCATACCATACAACGACACGGACAACCACAGGTGAAACTCCATTCAGCTTGGCATTTGGAACAGTGGCTCTCATCCCTCTCGAGATAGGATTGCCATCACTTTGGCTCATAACATACAATCCCGACACCAATGATGATGGCCTACGAGGAAATTTAGACCTCCTTGATGAAAAGCGTGATCAAGCCGCCATGCGCCTTATTGCCTACCAGCATAGAGTGACTAAGTTCTTTGATAAACGAGTACAATCACGTGTTTTTCATGTCAGTGACCTGGTTTTATGCCGAATGGACGTTTCCGTTCCACGGGATACCATTGGAAAGCTCTCCCCAAATTGGGAATGTCTGTACAGGGTGATTAAATTGGGGGGCCCAGGATCCTATCATTTGGAAACTTTGGATGGCAAAGCAATTCCCCGAACGTGGAATGCCAAGGTTTTGCAACGATATTACTCATGAACAAGACCAAAGTTGGGGGCCACCTACACCTACCCCTACATATTCTGCATCTTGTTCATGATCGTTCAAATACATTCTGCATCTTGTTTACACATGTTCAAATTAAATTTATGTTCTTCAGCCTATGCCCAATTTCCTTTTTAATCGCCTCATTGTATTAATCTTCATTTCAGTCGGCTCATAATGGCCTAGAATTTTAAATGCAGTTGATATGAAATGAAACTCTTACAAAAGGAGACCTTAATTCCATTACCTTAAGGTCAATTACACAGTAAAGATCCTACTCAGCAGCTTCATGTGATGCGTCCTTTTCAGTATCTCAAGGTAGTCCAGCTTCTATCTCCATGTGTCAAGGAACCGTCACCACTTTGAAGCAGCACCAACATCCCAAGACTTAGACTAGTTGAAGGACTAGGGTTCGTAGTAGCCTGGGAGATCACACGAGCTTTGGCTTCCTTTCTCTGATTGCTCTCATCAGCAATAACTTCACGAGCATATTTATGCTCATAAATACTCAAGTCCATATCAGAATAGTCTTTCAGGATGTCTTTCTTGCAAGTAGTATAACCATATACCAAGGCTCTCTTGGAATCATGCAGACGCTGATCAGTATAAGTCTTAGACCTCTTGAAACTCTGAATGGCATTTAGTCCAATTTTCGTCTTCTCAGCCTCGAGTTGTTCAACACGTACCGCAACAGAAGCTTCAGAAAATTTCACCTTTTGCAACGCTCTAGTCAAATCTTCCACTTTCTTTTCTGCTTCTTGATGAAAGTTGTTTTCCACATGAACAAGCTTCCTCTCTTCGTCCAGTACCTTCTCAGCAGCAATCAATTTCTCCGCCCCAATTTGCACTTGGGCTACTGCCTGAAGAAAAGAGAGCATTTAAAAAGAGAGAGAGAGAGAGACTATCGACATAATCTTACCTGCGAGGTCAGTTGAACCATCCCATTAGCTGTGTGGCTAATATCATAGCCAGAAAGTGTAACTCGATCCATGGGAATAATCCCCTTGCTTGACCATTCCCATGCCGTTCGAGGACTCTTAAAGACAGACTCCTTGATCGACAAGTTCCAGTCAAGTCTATGGGGAGTGTCAGACCTAGCAGAAGATGAGGTATCAGTCTTGGGTATTAAAAAGAGGGGAGTCCACGCGGCTACCACCAGTGCTTCCATGAGTACCTTTTGAAGACATGGTTTCTACAAAAAAATAATAATAAGATCATGATAAACCATGACAAATTAAGACGCTCACGCACAACTACATTACCAGGATTGTTCTCGCCCTCTTCTTCTTTATTCGAATCCTCCTCGAGTGAAAAGATGATTCCACACTCACGAAGCTGATCGTTACTTAAAGGGTACTTTGAGTCTAAGGGTTCGGCCACTTTGAGCTTCTCAATATATCTAGGTCAGTTTCATTCAGATTCTTCTCTTTCAACATATTACACGTCCTAGTATCACATTTTGGATGCCATACATTATTGACAAGTCTTTGAGACTTAGGAAGTTTTACAAATAGAAATCTATCTTTCCAATTGTGATTAGATGATGGAGGATGAGGAAACAAGTTGGCATTAGCCTTTGAGCGCCGAGTGAAAAAATACCATCCAACTTGTCTGGTAATAGTGCAAATAGTGAAAACCCACCTGAACACCCTCAATTTAGGTTGTAGCCCAAGCCTATGACACTGGTATATAAAGAAAGATATAAAGCACCAGGCATGAGGAGAAAGTTGCCCGGGCACCAAACCATATGCATTCAACACCCTGATAAAAAAAGGATGTATTGGCACCCTAAACCCATTAACAAACGTGTCATAATAAACTCCTATCTCATTTAAGGTAGTCATATTTGCCACTTCGCCGTCACCAGGCAACGTCAGTTTCACACTTGGTGGAATTTCACATTTGTCCCTCAATATTTTGAGGTCGTAACTACTCAACCTGCTCCTTAAAGTATGAGCATCAAAAGGCTTTGGACTCCGAGCCTTGTCGGCAAGAATTTCTTTAGCAGGAAGTCCCCTTGGCTCCTGGTAAGGAATTAAAGGAACACTTACTTCTAGGAACAGAGGATCGAAGGTAGGTTCAACACAAACTGATGTTGTGCCTCTACTTAATTCAAAAACATGTTCATCTTCTTGTCTAGACATGTTTTCTGGATCTACAACAAGGAATTCAAAAGAAAACAAAATATGAGGCTTACTTGAAGAAAGAGAAGACCTTCAAACACAAGAATTTCCTCAGACAAACTCTCTCAACCACCCGCTTCTTCTCTCGCTGAAAGTGAAAAGTGAGAAGCGAAAGTGAAAGAATCCATATATTATATAGAGCATCCATCCTGGATAGATGGATAAGATCCCAAGGTAAAGAACATACACGTGGCGCCCATCGGTTAATTAGTAAAAAGGTCAAGTTTACTTTTATACCCCCCAAAATTAACCATGCCTCTACTCGCCTGGCCGAGTAGACGGGCTGCCTTTCAAGGCTCACGCCTCTACTCGCCCGACCGAGTAGACGAGCTGCCTTTCAAGGCTCGCGCCTCTACTCGCCCGGCCCAGTAGACGAGCTGCTTTTCAAGGCTTGCGCCTTTATTCGCCCGGCCGAGTAGACGAGCTACCTTTCAAGGCTCGCGCCTCTACTCGCCTGGCCAAGTAGATGAGCTACTTTTCAAGGCTCGTGCCTTTACTCGCCCGGCCAAGTATACGAGCTACCTTACAAGGCTCGCGCCTTTACTCGCCCGGCTGAGTAGACGAGCTGCCTTACAAGGCTCGCACCTCTACTTGCCCAGCCGAGTAGACAATCTCATGCCTTTACTCGCCCGACCGAGTAGACGAGCTGCCTTACAAGGCTCAGGCCTCTACTCGCCTGGCCAAGTAGACAAGTTACCTCACAAGGCTCATGCCTCTACTCGCCTGGCAGAGTAGACGAGCTGCCTTACAAGGTTCACGCCTCTACTCGCCAGGATGAGTAGACGAGCTGCCTTACTAAGCTCTCTACTTGTCTGGCCGAGTAGAAGAGCCACCATCAGGATTCAAGCCCTCTACTCGTCTGGCCGAGTAAAGGAGCTACCTTCATGCCTTAGCTCTCTACTCGTCTGGCCGAGTAGAATAGCCACCATTGGCTGAGTAGAGGAGCTGCCTCTATGCCTTGGCTCTCTACTCATCTAGCCTAGTAGAAGAGCCACCATGGGCTGAGTAGAGGAGCTGCCTCCATGCCTTGGCTCTCTACTAGTCTGGCCAAGTAGAAGAGCCACCATCGGCCGAGTAGAGGAGCTGCCTTCATGCCTTGGCTCTCTGCTAGTCTTGCCAAGTAGATGAACAGCCATCGACAGAGTAGAGGAACTGCCTCCATGCCTTGGCTCTCTACTCGTCTTGCCGAGTAGATGAACAGCCAAGCCCTCTACTCATCTTGCCGAATAGATGAATAGCCAAGCTCTCTACTCTTCTGGCCGAGTATAAGAGCCATCATCAGGATTAAGCTCTCTACTCATCTGGCCAAGTAGAGGAGCCACCATCAGGATTCCAGCTCTCTACTCGTCTGGTCGAGTAGAGGAGCTGCCTCCATGCCTTAGCTCTCTACTCGTCTGGCCGAGTAGAAGAGCCACCATCAAGATTAAGCTCTCTACTCGTCTGACCGAGTAGAGGAGCTGCCTTCATGCCTTGGCTCTCTACGCGTCTTACCGAGTAGACGGGCAGCTTAGACGAGCACTCTGCTCGTCTGGCCGAGTAGATGAATAGCCAAGCTCTCTATTCATCTTATCAAGCAGGAGCATCTTCCTCCAAACTTCTCTGCCCGGCCTAGCCAAAAACCGAGATAATGCTTTTGAATCGAGTAAACAAGACTCGCAAACTTGAATTAAATGCTTCAATGCTAAAATCCCACACTCACTCACGAGTATAGGATTGGGGGGCAAATGATATGGAAAAAATATCATTGCATAAGATGAAGACACGTGTCTTCACCCGAGAAGAACAAAACTGTTCTCTAGAATCAATGGGACAGCTTTAAATTCCATTGATTCTAGTAACTCCCTACTAAATGGTACTAAACTACCCGTTAAGTAGTTTAATGCTCCATTTATTGGAATAACCCCCTCATCAAGAGAAAATAATTAACGTATTAAAGTAAGTGCTATATAAAGAGAAAAGGGGACATGGACAAAGGTAAGGTGACCATTGACAAATTATATAGATTCACTTTGGTACTATTTTTTGACTTAAGCATCGGAGTTTTCCCGCCAGAAACTCTTCCGACGGATCACCGGTGTTGGCTATGTTGTGTGGGTCTATTCATAAAGAAATCAAATTGCGTCCCGGATTTCATCTGTAACATACATCTTACTCCATTTCTCAAGCTGCTAAAAGTAACAGAGAAGCTGTAATCTCATTTGTTCCCCTTAGCTACCGAAGACCCAGTGCAGAGGAAACGGAGACATCACTGGTACCTGCCATCTCCCAAACAAGCACCCAACAATCTGTGACCGAAGAGAACGAAGTCCCATCTCCTGCACAGTTGTTTAAGGTTTTTACCAATTTTTCTCTTTATTCTTCAGTCGATCGATCTGCTATTCTCCTCTCTGTTTCTGTTTTCTCTTTGATTTTTGTTGGTGGGTTTATTGATTCAAGATGGTTTCTCCTCTCTATTCATAGGCTTAAGTTCAATGCTTAGTTTTACATGTAGAATTCGTGGACAATAACACTTTAATGGACATAAAGAAATTACTTACATCTAGTGCTCACAGTAATTAACGGAGGTGTTGGGTTTCTCTGTGGAGTGACCTTGTCACTTTCTTGAAAGCTTTTATTGATCAACAGTGATGTGCATTTTATTGGCAATTTTTTTGTTTTGTTTGAGTGATAGCATGTGCCAACAAATGTGTTTTTTTTGCTAGAGACACCACACAAAATCTGTAAGAAAGATTTGGCAATGGAAGATGGATGATCCTTTAGATATTGTGAAAATGATTTTGTTCTTAATTGCACTTATAGTAATGCGAGTCATTGTAATTAGTTGCCATGAGCTCAGCTTGGTTTTCCATGATTGAGCTTCTATCTGCAAAATAATTTTGAAAGTTGGAAAAAACCAAAACAACAAAGGAAAAAATATCCTTAGACAAAGTAGACAATTGTCAAGGTACAATCCTACTTGATTCACTCCTAAATTGCAAAAATATCCTTAGACAAAGTAGATGATTGTCAAGGTACAAATCCTACTTGATTAAATCCTAAATTGCAACTTCAGGGTATTTCCTGGTCCATATTATAGAGCACAACATCAATGTCATTTCTAGTCGCAAGTAAGGCCAAGCATAGATTCACTTAGCCCCAAGTACTTTCCCATAAGTCTAGATTAAGAAATAGCCCCTAATTACTCTCATTAATTAACATTATACTATCTGCATAAGTATGGTATTAGATACAAAGCCCCTGTATGTGAAAATGTCTTAAAATTTCTATACGTAGATTCATCATGTCTTCATGAATGGATTTTTGCAACAAAAAAAAAGAAAAAGAAAAGCAAGAGTTTTATCAAGAGTGTGTTAAAATAGATTAAGTGTAAAGGAAGTTCCCTGCTATGCATCAGGCTGCTGTGAAGTGTTCTGGGCTTATGTGATTCCACCCTGTCACAATTGTCAGAAGTCAATTGACATCTTATTGTAATATTGAGCCACTAGTACTGATTCGAAGTCATATATACCTCCATGAGCTTGCTCTTCACAATTTTGGTATTTTTCATTTTTTCTGTTTAATGTTTCAAAAACCTTAATATTACAGGGCATGACATTTCTCTTTTGTTAAGTATTGCACGACACTCTAATGTACCGATGTTTATTAAGGTTTGATCACAACATTAAAAGCTGTTAAATCTCATGTTGTATACGTCATTTTTTATTATAGGGATAATAATGTCTCGTCGCTATGTTGTATTTGTTGGTCGAAGGCCCGACATTTACGACACATGGGGATGAATGTGAACTGCAAGGGTCTGGATTTCCAAACTGTGTTTTTAAAAAATATTGTAAATGTAGTGAAGCCAATTCTGCATATGACCTTTATAAAACTCATTGGAAAGACGTACTGAACCTCCTGAACAACCTCCTCTAGCAACACCACCCATGGCCTACTTAGCAATTCATTCTCAAGATTTTGGTGGACCAAGCAGAACACAATTGCATTATGAGTTTCTAGCGCCCTTTCCCCCAATGCCTCTGATGGCATGGATGAGGGCCAATAGTAGCTCGAGAAGTGAACCTGCATCCTTTCAGTTGTCATTTGTTGTTACCGAGACATGTATTGTACTCTTAAATGTTTCAATATGCTTTGAACACTTATTATGAAGATTGTTAATAAGACGTGTATGCTGCTAGTATGTTGAGTATCTTTATTAATCATTACTACTATATATTGTTACCTTATGTAGCAGATTAGATATGCGCGGCTGTATACCCTTTTTTTATTGAATACGACACACACTCGTTCAATTACAATGTGACATTATCATTAAGTACTGCACATGTTAAGTAGTTGCATTGCATGAAACTGAAAAAGGGTTCATTTCAATATGTTTATGTGCATAATTGACGGAGTGCTCCAAGGCAAAACACAGAAATATCAGCTTAAACCTCAAGATTCCAACTAGAGCAAGCGTTGATGATGTGTATAGCATTAGCAGGTGCATGAAGGAACTTTAGGATCTTCCGGACGTTCCTGGTGAGCAATACGTGGCTGCAATGTGCTGGTTTAGAGAGAAGGATCTCTACATCATGTTCCTCGATTCCTCTCCTTTTCCCCATTTGCAGTGGTTGGCGTCTTTGGTTCCCTAGGGTCTATGTTTGGTTATGATGAACTACTTTTTCGAAATTCATGTAATGTGTGTGTTTCTGCTACTTCTATTATTGAACATTTGTGTTGAGCGAGTCCACTGTTGTGTATCACTGGCAATTTTGGAATGATTGTGGTAGATTATGTTTTCTATCTTATATTAGTGTTGACTTTTCAAAATTTATGCAATGTTCTATTTTATATTAGCGTGCTTGTATGTGTAAATCACTACTTGACAAATATTTTGTTCATTTAGTAACAGGTTATTGAAGTTACCATTCGCATAATTATTATACTGCAATGTCATCTTCGCAAGCCAATGCTACATGGCCTAGTGACCTTCATGATGTCTAGAGGAGATAGAATGGAGACGTGTAACTTTAGATAGGGTCCCAAGGCCTATGTATACTTGTATACTTACTAGGAGTGCTCACGTACAAGAATTATTGAATGGACATCCTTCTAGAATGTATAATGTAATGAGGATGTATCCAGATGCGTTTAAAAGTTGGCAGTGACTCTTAAGGATAATGGGTGGCTTAGTGATGATGTACACTCTCACGTAGGCGTTAAAGACGTGTTAGGCATTTTCTTGAATTGTGTTCGTCACACAGAATGAATACGTGAATTGTGTTAACGGTTTCAATGCTTCTTTGATACACCTTGGAATGTTAATCATAAAGCCACAGGCTACAGAAGGCGTCGATCCACACATACAACACAATTTGAAGTACTACCCATACTTCAAGGTACCAGCTTCAGTTATGGCTATGTTGTTCGTAATTCAAATTAATGCTGTGCCGCTGATTAACATGATTTAAATGCACTGTGTTTCTGCAGGATTGCATTGGTACAATTGACGGCACAATTGTGGCTGCCGTTGTACTCAAGTCGAAGATGAATGCATGCGTTCAAGGAAAGGGAATATATCCCAAAACATGATGGTTGCGTGTAACTTCAACATGATGTTCACATTTGTCAATGTGGGGTAGGAGAGAAGTGCAAATGATTCAAGAGTTCATGTTGAAGTCATCACATCAGCAGATGTTGAATTCCCTCGGCCCCCTCCAAGTAAATAAATGAATTACCGCATTTTGACTATATTCTCATTAGTAAGAGTCTAAATTACAAATTTTTATTAAAGAAGATACACGAATTTTGGTTTGCAGATAAGTATTTCGTGGTCGACAGTGGATACAATAATATGGATGGTTATTTAGCCCCATATCGTGGCGAGTGCTATCACCTTCATGACTTTGAGGGACCAAGAAATGCATCGAGAGGACCTAGGAAAATGTTTAACTACATACACATCTTTGTGTAATTTTATTGAACGAGCTTCGGAGTTCTGAAGCCTAGATTTCTTTTTAAACGTTAATGTTGAACTACAACCTGATCAGGCAAAACAATATCGCCAATACTTGCTTTGTTATGCAAAACTTCATCCGTTTAAATACGCCGATGACCCTCTCTTTAATGATTACATGGCAGAAAGAATTAGAGTACCGGATGAAGTTACTATTTTTGAAAGTCCTAACTTGTGGCATGCATCGTATAACCGCATGGCCAATTTCAGGGATGGGTTGGCTACTCATATATGGAGGGATCATGTTGCTACTCTAATCACCACCGCCGTAGGTGATTTTTAGGTTACAGCTACTTATTGATTGTCAATGTGTTGGCGAGTATGTTATGATTTTAATTTTGGTATGTATGTTATATTACAAATTTTTATATGTATAATGACAATGCTTGTTAACCTTGGATGTTTACTTGCTTTTTCACTATTTGTGTCTTCATTTGTTATTGCGATATTTTTCACTTGGGAGGGAATTTTACAGGTGCATAAAATATGCCACAAAAAAATTTCCATGAAATATGATAATGTACATTTCTTTCTCTTTTGTTTTCCTTGTTACATTCTAAATAACATTTTTTAGTTCACAAGATTAACGCACCTTATTCAAGATGGAGCAACCGAATAACACCCAGTATGGGTGATCTCATTGCTGATTTCTCCTTGAAATAAGAGAGTAAAATGACAGTAGCCAGAGTTTATTTTATAAGATCATTGTTCTCTCTAAAAATAAAAAATGGGTTCAATACAATAAAAAAAGAATTTTATAATTTTATTCCACAATGATTTAAAAAGAGTTGCATTTTTTAATAAAGTTATACGACTTAGTTCCTATTATTAGTTTCTAAGTTTAGTTCACAGTTTACAGAGAGTCTCACCTTGTTGTTTCTTTGTATTTTGCTATTTTTAATGTTGTGATTAATGGCTTTTCGTCTTATTCCACATCCACATATATTAAATTTTCTTGAACGTCAAAGAAATTTTTATTTTAAATTTATTTTGTTATTTTTAATGTTTTTATTCATGGCCTTGTGTGCATGCTACTTCAGTAGATTCTTTAATTAACTGCACGTTGTAAGGTATTTATCAATCCCGTGATAAACTTACAAAAGTATTTTTTTTCTATTTTTTTCCCTTTCTTTGCTTATATACTTAAAAGTAAACAATATGTAAAATAACTTTGGTAATGTATGGTGGTGAGGGGTTGGGGGGTAAAGGGTTGTGGAACTTCGTTGCTAACTTATTATTAAAGGGAAAGGGGAATAGGAAGGCCACGTGCAGGGAAGGGGAAGACGTGAAGGGGAAGGGGAAGTCTCAGACAAGTGATATTGTGGGCCCGTGGAAGGGGGAGGGGAAGTCCGAGATAGGTGAAGGGGATTGCTTGGGTTGGGTTGGGTTGGGTTGGGGTGGGCCTGGCATGATGGGATTTTTTAGGCTTCAGTGATGTCTTTCTTAGGAGATGTAAAATGTGGGTATGGAGGGGTTGTTGGGAAGATAAATGGAAGGTATAAAAAATAATTTCTTAGGTTAGAAGTAGGGGTAAAATGGGAAGATATGGGTACAAATAGTTAGAAAATGCTAAACATACAAGAATGGATCCAAAAAATTTATTAAAAATGGAAATTAAAATGGTAAACGTACATGAATAGCTAAAAAAAGTAGACACGGAAAACTGACAGAAACGATAAAAGTACATAATCAGATTTTGAAATTGAATACTAAAATATGGGAAATAAAAACACAAAACAAAAATAGGAAATCAAAAAACCTAAACGTACAACCCCTAGGTTTTCCAACTAATCTATGACCTTTCGTTTGTTTGTTTTTGACATTTAAGAGACATTCAATGTATTAACTTTTTCACAATTCCACCATATGCCATTGGTTTCTCTTTTGTTGATCACGTGTTTAGCACATGATCCCTTTTAAAGAACAACTAATGGAAGGGTGATAGAAGGACTTTTTGTTGGGTGTAATTTAAAACTGCATTTCATCAAAACGAGGAGTGAACAGAGTTGAATACGTACATATTGAGATCAAACATTACATGCAAAAAGAAAACCATCATGTCTTCCTTGCTATGCCACAACATTATTGCTGTAAGGCTACGAGTGATCAAAACACTGGGTTGATCTGGTCATCGTTCATCCATGTGCATAGTACCCTATTTATACATATACCATTCGGAGCCAAATGATGAGCACTCGCTAGTATTGCAAAAATTGGTTACCAGTGGATGGAGTGGCAGTACCGATGGTAAAGTAGCATATGTGAAATAGACTACAAGTCTGATAAATATGGAAAAAAAAAAAGATGGGTTTCATCCTGATAGGGATTACCTCATATCTTGTGATTTGAGTAATAAGAGAAGTCAAGATAGAACATAGTATGATATTGTGAAATCTTACTGTAAAGCTCATTGCCATGCATAAAGTAAAAAGAGTGCTTCAGCTTCTTGTGAATTGTTGGTATGAAAGGAGTTTATATTCAAACCCATGAAAAGACCATGTCCTATTTTAACTAGTATTCTCATCCTCTCGATCGTGAGTCTTCCCTAAAGTTCACGTGAAAGTACACTATCACTGGGAAAACATTTTGGTGGTTTGGAGAGAGTGAGGCTGCTGATGTTGGGATTGTGAAGGAATAATTGGTTGATAACTTCTTTAGTGATGTACAAGTAATTTGCTCACTTGCACATTTTTAGGAAGACCGTAAACTTATATGTAACTATTGAAAGTGAAGATATTTTACGTAATGTGAATATTCCACCCAAAAGTTTTCTTTTGGTCCAAAATGATCAATATGTAGAATCAAAACAAGTGACTGCTGAGATTCGCGCGGGAGTAGCTCCTTTGGTTATTCTTGATGATTGTAGTTAGGACTTAGGCAGTTAAGTCAGATGATTATATCAAAATTTAAAGAGGATTCAAAGTGGTATTCTAAAAAATGACATCATTATGGTATGACCATATACCAAACAAGAAGAAAAGAAATTGTGAGATCGAATTTTTTCTGTCAAGTTGTGATTGGTCTTATCCAGGCTATTAGCCATTCTTTGAAGGATGGAATGGGAATAGACCTGAAGATGCCTAAGTCACGACTGAACCAAACCATCCAAAGTGCTGAAAAGTTTAAAAAGAGTGATCCATTGCCTCAATATCTTGTGACATACCTGCGAATTTGTATCTAATATAATACCCTTGTGATTTAAAGAAAACAACAGCGGCAGTCGGTCCAACAAAAGTTGCCATTCAACGAATTGTACTTTGAGAAGAATCGACAAATTCCATAATTTGAAGCCATAACGACGAGTCAGTTGTGGTTTCCAAGAATGCTGACCTGATATGATTGGTGCAATTACAAAATTGCATATAATACACAGATCTTACTAAGAAATTGGCACCAGTTGCGTCCTTTCAGATTGTCCTATCAAGACATCTTCCTTGTGAAATGAAAATATCCAAATTTTGCTCCAATAAATTTTCAGGAAAAATAAATTCTAATAAAAGGTTCATTCCATTTTTCCTTGTTGGATAATATCTTATACCAATATTTTGGGTGAGAGTTGTCTTCAAAATGTCCTTCCAGATTTGGATATGATATCCATTCCATACTTTCCATTGCAACCTTGCAGAATAATATTCCTAACCCTTCTACCCCAGGATACCTTGAAGGTTTTTTTTACTAAGAAAAAGATATTTTGCAATATTTGTCGCGAAAGAGGGTAGAAGGAAGAATGTCAGGTTCCGCAATCATACGCCAACTTATCTTAGCGAGTAATGATTTGTTGAGAAGACGTATGGATCAGAACCTTATGCCTCCAAGAAAGATTGGTCTGTATAGAGCACACCAATTGATCTAATGTAATCATTGGTGCGTTGGTTCCCCGCCCATCAAAATTGGTAGATTAAAATATAATTCTTTACATACCTTGATTGGAAGAAGAAAGGCTTGCATGTGATTTTTAACTAAAAACCTGAGAACTGATTTGATGAGAGTTGATCTGCCCGCTTTGTTTAGAAGAAGGCTTTTCTGTCCTACACAACATTGTTGAATACATGCAATCAACGTGACTACATCCAATATTGTTCTTAAATAAGTGCCTAATGAGTTATTGACTGGGATGCTGAATCTTTGTGAGAAAAAATCCGCCAAATAAGGTGATGTTTTGGGGCTAACAAATAAGGTAGATTTGGAGGAATTGATTTGTCTACCCAAATCTTGGAAGTAGGTTTCAAGCAGAATTTTGAGAAATTCACAGCAGAGAGGAGTGAGAGTGAAGAAATTAATAGAATTGTCTACAAAAAATAAACCGTTTATTGTTTGGGATCTCAGCGTGACTCTGAGATCGACCACTCCCCCGTACTCCTGAGCTTTAAAAAGAGTTTGCAGTAAGACTTCGTGCAAAGAATGAAGAGAAAAAGTGATAGGGTTATTGGTGTGAATTTCAGTGTTAGTGGCGGGTGTGTGACTGTGGGTTATTGTGTGTTTCTTGTGTGGGTGAGCTACGGGACAGTGGGATTGGGGGGTGAGTGTAAATTGTGTGATTTAACATGTATATGTATGTGTTATGCAGATGTGTGCATGTGTGTATCTGCAATGTGTGCGTGAGTGGGTTTATTACTGCTACCGCTGCAGTAGTACAGTATGCGGTGTGCGTTTTTATGTGCAATTTGTGTATGTGGGAAAGGGACAAACGAAGCAGTAGTATGGCTGCTTCTGTGGCTGAGTCAAGTGTGTGTTTATGTGACTATGAGGGGGGTGTGTGTGTGTGTGTGTGTGTGTGTGTGAGAGAGAGAGAGAGAGAGAGAGTATGAGTTCTTAAGTGTGTGTGAGTCTCAGGTATGTGTGATTATGGGTACGGTATGTATGTATGTGTAATCTATATGTGCTAATTGTGTGTTAGAATGTAATTAGGACGGATTTAGGTGTTTAGAAGAGAGGTGGAGTGTGTTTGGAACCTATGTGACTGTGTTTACCGGTGTGTGTCTCGACTGAAGGTGAAGAAGATGAGTGTGTGTTCTGAAGGTGAAGTAGTAGGTGTCATGATTTGAACAGTGACCGTAATTGTCACTAAAAGTAGGAAAATTATTTAGGCAGTTTTTTTATGAATTTTTATAAATATTTAAATTCAAAACTCTGAAATTTTTGGTCTCCACAAAAGATGCTAAATTAGAGAATCGATTAGAAAGATTTATCGAATTACTTAGCATATGAAACCAAGCTCTTTTAATCTGAAAACTTTAGGGAAACCTTATTCTACTGAGACATTTCATTATCTAAAATTTTGTGCAATTCCGAGGCTGATAGATATTTTTAACAAAACCAGCTTCTAACCGCTTGGTCCGGACATCGATGAGGGATTTTTTGACGAAAATTTTTAAAATATTTTTTAATCCAAAAATGACTTCAGGATGCTTAAAATAGTGTTGTAAGCTGTTTTTGAAATTTTTCGGTGCTCGAAACCCCAAGGGGTTATTTTGGTAATTTGACACCCCAGGGGGTATTTTCATAATTTTACCTATAAAAGGTATTTTGAGGTAAATTCACATACAATAAGGTTGTTTGAGTGATTTTACTTGCGGGAAGGTTGTTTTTGTGATTCAAGTGGAGAGGGGGTATTTTGTAATTTGCCACCCCGAGGGGTTATTTTGGTAATTTCACCTAAGAGGGGTATTTTTTGGGTAAATTCATATACAATAAGATTATTTGAGTGACTTTACTTATGGGAATGCTATTTTGGTGATTTAAGGATGCGATGGGTGTTTGTGTAATTTTACACCTCAGGGGTATTTTGGTAAATATACATACCCGGTGAGGGGGTTCATTTTGAGAATATGCGTGCATCCATATTGAGTTTATAATATCATAGTATAGGAAGTGTTCTGATGATTTGATTATTCTATTAAGGTTAAAGTAACAGGCTTTCCGGTTAGATACTTTAGTTGCGGATCCGGGTAAAGGTTTCTATCTGAACGCTGGGTAAGGACTTTCGTCCGAACCCTTATTTCGATAACTTGTACTTGTAAGTATTCTTTCAATTTACTTATCGCTAATGTTGAACACTAAATTATGTATTGATGTCAACATGTTATTGTCAAGAAAACCTAAACATTGAAACTGAATCGATTATTTGGAAATCTTATCGATGCTTGCCTGCTATTGCATGCTGGGCAAATTCGATAATCGTTGTATTCTTTTTTCTGAATTGTTATGCCTAAATTTGATAACCGTTCTTAATTGTGCTTGCGGATTGTTTGTGGTTATTCTGAAATTTTGAGTGATGAATCATAGCAGTATGTTTATTTGTTATTAAAACCCGAATTAATTTTGGTGATTGAGTTCAAGTTAATACTCATTCTTATTGTTGACTTTGTGTTGACCTAGAAAACTGTACTATGGGGAGACGTTATAAGGCTGGTTTGAATCCTCCGTGGAACGCGGGCTAGTACCCAGTGGGACTAGTATTTGTACATCATGCATGTGTACACCATACTGGCTTTGCCTGAATGGCATCCTAACTGCGCAGGATCAACATCTCTAAATTTATTTACATTGTATCTTACAGTGATCGTTATGGAAATGAATGGAAAGGATTGTCTCAAACGGTTTGTTCTTGTTTCAATTCGCTCCCCAGATTGCCTTTGAGTATTTTGGAATGATGGCTTTGAAAATGATCTTTCAATGATCGTTTTGGAACCGTCGTGATTGTTATTGGTTATTTTGATATCTATTTATGATGAATTTTGATCATTTTGGAAATTATTGAGCTATTTAGATCGTTTGAAATATTTTTGGAAATCATCGTCGGTATGATTCTTTTGAATCATTTTGTAATTTTTTATTGTCCTTGTACGACCTTAGTAAACTCTCAAAAGCTCACCCTTCATCTGACTCTCTTCTACAAGTGATGATCAGTTGTACCATGCTCAGGAATGGGGTTTAGACTCGGTGTGAGATTCCATTGAGCCCACCACTACTGTGTAGTAAGATCCCTGCGAGGGTCGGTACTGTCAACTTGTTCTAGAAGGTCTCGAGTTTGTAAAGAATATAAGTTTTAATAGTTTCAGTCCAAGCAATTTTTTAATCTTGTATTTGAAGAATTTGAGTTGATATCGGATTAAATACTTTGAAGTATGTGTTAGTGAAAATGATATGGCGGGTTTGATGTGATGTGATAGGTTAACACTCTAGGAGTTTGGGTGACGGAGCTCCGAATTTTTGGGGTGTTACAGTTGGTATTAGAGCAGTCTCGTGATATTAAGAGTATAGGTATATGATTCTATAGGCACAAAACCACAGAGTGTAAGTAACACAATTCTATACAATCGTATCTGGTTAATAAGAGTGGGGTAGGATGATGAAAGAGTTAAGAAGTCTGCTTTGATTTGTAATTATGTTGTTCTTTAAACACGTGTTAATATAACCCTGATAACTGTTCATCATTTCGTATGGCTCACACTCTTAGTACTAGCAGTGGAGATAGTATGGAGGGTTAGGAGGTCCCCGATAGATGTGAATCCAAAAAGTTTATATAAGACGAGTAGGGATCCTATCCCCCAGTATTAGAAAGACTTGGAAAACAATCTTTAGAGGAAAATGAACTGTGTAGAGGTTTTATGATTGTAGTGGGACACCTCAAATAAGGAGGATAATAGGACTCAAAACCGGTGGTTACGGTTCTGAACACTATGAACATGATTCCGACCCTGATGACGTAGAATCTGGCTAACCAGTAGCAAAGAGTATCGAATTTGGTCCAACCACAACCACAACCTCATAAAGAGAGTATTTGGGGTGAATTTAACAAACAGAATGCGACTAGTTTCAGGGGTCATTGGACCCTATGGAGGCAGGGAACTGGATTAACAAAATTGTCACACCCCCCAGAAGGACAGTGCAATGCTAAACCCGCTAGTTAACATATATACCCCCAGGATCAATTAATATTCTAGCCAAAGTACCAGAAATTAAAACAGTACCTCTAACAACTGTAGGCGATCCTTGTACCTCATCTTGTCCCAGGGCAAATGCTCTAGCCTTTATTGTCGGTTTATTCACCCTTCTACCGGTACTAATACCAGTACCAGATGCGTCCCCAGCAGTAGTAGCCACAGATCCTTTATTCTTAGGACAATCCCTCATCTGATGCCCCTGTGTCCCACGTGCAAAACACGTTCCCTTTCTCTTCATACAAACCTCTTCTGTATGCCCAATCATACTACAAAATGTGCAATATCGACTAACTGCTTGTACAGGCTGCTGTTGAGGTGGTATATACTTAGTAGGCCTCACTCCAGGCCTAGGCTGAGGTCGTGGTCCAGTTATAAATGGTCGGGGCATAAATCCCTATGTCTGGGGTCTAGGTGTATACACCATACTCCTCATATCTGTTTTCAAAAATTTCCTATCACCAGATGTTGAAGGAAATCTTTCTGCTTGCCACTGTGGCATCGGGGGCCTAGATAAACTCATATGTGCCCTCTTTGCCCATGTAAACCTCAAAGTCCTCTCAATATTAAGTGCTCGATCTACAATCTCGTGATAATTAGAGATATTAAGAGGTGCGATAGCAACCTGTATGTCAGGATTCAAACTAGTCTCAAACTTTCTAGCTTTCCTATCACCACCCTCAACCAAATAAGACGCATGTCTAGCCAAAGCAGTAAATTCTTTTTCATATTCTTGTACAGTCTTGTTTTTCTATTCAAGTTGCAGGAAAGCCAATTCCCTATCTCTTCTAACACTTGCTGGAATATACTTCTTGTAAAACTTAGTAGTAAACACGTCCCAAGTTCTCATAACATTACCGGCTGTCCATTTCGCATCAATCGTCTTCCACCAAAACCCTGCATCCTCCCTCAAGTAAAAAGTAGCCAATGAAACTTTTGTGCAGGAGTTAATTGCATTCTCTCAAATAATTTCTCCTTACTACTTATCCATTCCTCTGCCTCATCCGAATTAGAGCCACCCACAAATACAGTAGGCTTAAGCTTAACAAACCTTTCAAGCAAGGTCAGATCATCAGTAACCATAGCGGATCTCACCTAAGAACTCTCACCAACCTGACTCTGCTGGTGATTGTTTTGCGAAGATTCTAGGGCATCGGTTATACGTCCAACTAACCCAATTATCTCCCGTAAATTAGGGTCAGTTCCTTGTGTACCCTGCCCCATGGTACTTTCCTCTCTCTGGCCCGCCATATATCACACCTGAACAGGTGAAAGAATAAGTTTAGGCCACACTAAATTTCAAAATCAAATAAACTAATCGATTCCAAAGATCTTAGCCTGGCTTCTAAGCAACTATAGCTCTGATACCACTAAATGTCACACCTCGTGGAAGGACAGTGCAACGCTAAACCCGCTAGTTAACATATATACCTCAACTATAAACAGAGCTTTACTACAAACCTCTAAAGAAACAGTGGAAGCATGGCTTAAACGTTACAGTCGTCCATAAGTGGAAAGACTGAACATAACATTATATTACAGACCACCTCTCTTCTATACAAGTACTACACTCTAAGGAAAAAAAAAAACAACTAAGACGTTGCTCACCCTGTGTAATACTCTTGAGCCTCCCCTAGGTAGTCCTCTTCATCCCTTGGCAAATACTCTGACTCCGAACCTAGAGAAAAAAAGTATCGGGAATGGGTCAGCCTAATGGCTCAGTAGGGTATACGGTGCTTTTAAGTCCAAACATGATTAGATTATATTATGCATAGTTAGTATAAACATGTAAATCACTTGGACAGATGATACCTATGTACTTCAAACTAATTTAACATATCGAGTAACACTTGCCTTCAAAACAAACGAGAATAGCATATCGAGCAAGATTTCAATCTCGTAGAACATATGCAAGAATGGCAAGCAAGACTTAAATATTAACTTGATCTCGCTAAGTATAATGAAACAATATAACAAGTTGAAGACCAAAATGCAAATATGCCCCTCATGCACGAGCCAAACTTCCCTGAGTGCGAGAGACTTTTCATATCGCAACCAACTGATGTAGCGGGTTCGATAGAAGAAGTCTAACGTCATCACAGGCACGCCAATAATTCCTTTCGAGAAGTAGTACGCATAGCTAGTGCGTACTATCGAGACATGAACGAGAACGAAAACCCTGGCCGGATAACTTCCAACCCCTGCAAATAACACCCTCAACTCACTTTTTTCCTCCTCCTTCACGTGATATGCATAATCATGTACAGATGTCAACATGAATGTCATCAAGTACCTCTTTCTAATGCACAAACTAATTCGCTAATCAAGCAAGAAATGATTTGAGGTTATTCGTTAAGTACCCTACTCCTATGCATGCTTACATTATTATGTAGATATTTGAGTGTCCATTTAAGACTTGAAATTTTCCTAGTTATTCACCATTAAGCCCAACACGAAGGAACTACTAGTTTAGGTTACCTAATCTGCCCGGTATTTCAAATGGCAGCAGGAGTAGTCTGTACTCTGAAAATCATAACAATTTAATTACAAGGGCCTCCACAGTCAAACTATATATTTCTGAAACCTAGACTTAACGAGCTACATCCCAGTATTTTACTTGACACGAAAATATTGTTTTAAGATCATATTAAGCCCTTAAAAAGACAAACTTCAGAATCTGCCTAACAACAGTTTCACAAGATAGGTTCCAAGCCACAAATTTTAAACCATAGCAATAGTAGTTGAAATAATCTGAAATTTGGTATGTATACTCTATACATGTACTAGTGTAACATATAAAATAACCAAGTCCATATTTTAACTAAAACCATACATTTCTTGGCACCAAAATTACTCTAATTCCATGACTCTACAGTTTCACAGAACAGGTTTCAAGCCACAAATTTTAAACCATAGTAATAGTGCTTGAAATAATCTTGAATTTTGTTGTGTATACTCTACACATGTAGTAGTACAACATATAAAATAACCAAACCCATATATCAACTAAAACCATACATTTCTAGGCACCAAAGTTATTCATTTTCATGACTGTTTTGCAGGTTTTGAACATATCTCTCTCTTAAGCCCATTACAAGCAAGTTTATAAGTATTTCACTACTCATAATACTTCTCTAACATGATTTAAAACCTAAAAGAACAAGATAACCTACCTTAAAGAATTTTTAGGTCAAGCCAATTGAAGATAGTTGAATCAAATCTCTATCCTTTGTTCTTCCTTTTCTTCTTCTCTTCTTCCTTTCTCTCTTCTCTCTTTGTTTGGTCGAAGGTGGTCTTCCACTCCCCTTCTCTTTTGTTTCTAAGTTATCCACTTAGGTTTCTTTCTATTTCTTTATTAGTTTCCTATGATTACTCGCCACCAACAATTAATTCCAAGACAACACATGGAGTGCCACTAATACCATCATTTGGTATTTGCATATTAGTCCCAAAATTTCACATAATTATATTTTGGCCCCACAACTTAATTTCAATATTTATTTTATGTATACAAATAATATAACACGATCATATTATTTCAATCAAATTTAAATATGTTTAAACTTAATAATATGATTAATAGCTAATTAAGATTGGGGTCTCACAGAAATAGAGAAGTTTTTTGAGCTATTTACTGTGGTGGGAAAGAAAATGTTGAATTTTCTATCTATAAACTAAGAGATGAGGCCGATTAGTTGTAGAAAATGGTAGTGAAGAGTCTGACTCTCGTCAGCAATTGATTGATGTAACTTGGAAACAATTTAGAGAATGATTTTTCAATTGGTATGTTTGTGAGATTTCATGAATAGATGTTGGGGGAATTTGTTAATATGGGGCAACAGATTAAGAACCGGTAGACAAGTTTGAGATGAGGTTTTTGTGTTTCTCTAGATTTGAAATAAGGGTTGTTAGCCTTAAACCAACAAGGGTGTTACTGACGAAGGCAGAAAGATGCCAGAAGTATGAGTGGGGGCTTAGGCCTGGACTGAGAGATGGAATGATCTCAACTCAATTAATAAGCTCTATGGAATGTCTTTAATTGGTTTATATTTTGGGAGCAGTCCAAGTCTGATGATAGAAGAATGTATGAGCAAACACAGGGTGGAAAGAAGATAGAGAGGTAAGAGTTACCCAAGGCCAGGGTAAGGCAAAATCAGGGGTTTAGGCCCCCATCGGCTCAAGATTTAGACATGAGTGGAGTTCAAAAAATCAATCAGGGCATGATATAAGATTTAGGGGATCGCAAGGTATAAGCACTCGATCAGCTCAAGGTACTAGATTTAGACCATCGTGGAATTCGAGAGTTAGACCTACACAGAGTATTGGTCAGGGTGACGTGTCAGCTTTTCTAGAAAGCCCAAGTATCATGTGCATGAGGTATCATGGCGGTAGTCCATGCTACAGAGTTATCGGATGGTGTTTTAGGTGTAGCAGTGTGGAGCATTAGGCTCGAAACTGTTCGGTTATTAAAAATAATCAGTCAGCTTTTTGTTCCACACCTATAGCTAATGTATCCATAAGTAGTGTTCCTCGTCAGGGAAGAATGCAAGGCTGCAGGGCCAGACTCAGCAATCCTAAGTCCCGCAGAGACAGAGGCCCCGGACATCAACAAAACTTTATTCTATGTCTGTTCAAGATGTTGTTACATCCGATGTCTTAGTGTTAGGTACACTACAAATTAATCCATTAGATGTTCGTATATTGTTTGATTCTAGAGTTTCAAATACCTTTATATCCCTTACTTTCGCATAGTGATTGAAGGTGAAACTTATCCATTATAACTAATCTTGTGATAGGTATTCCATCAGAAAGTCTTTTGATTGTTTCTACGGTTCTTTATAATTGTACTATCTATGTAGGGGATAGAGATCTTCTAGACTTTTTATGAATGTCATCCCTTTTGATGTTTGAGACTTTGATATCATATTAAGCAGGGATTGATTATCCTCTAATCATACATCCGAAGATTGTCAAGGGAAACCCTAATAGTATTTGGAAAGTTTATAAGGTATGAGCAGTAATTAAGTTGGTGATTTGATTTACGAGTAAGAATAGTATTTTAGAGAATGACTGGTGTTAAGACTGAAAGTTGATTTAAGGGTACGAAAAGAAATTTGGAATTTTACCCTGTCATCTCATTCATTCTTTTGTATATTAAACTCAAGTGCGACTTAATTGAATACCAATTTACTCTAAGACTTCGGAGAAGATGTCATTTATATTGAGTGTCTTATCCTTTTTTAGGATATTTATTTATTTATTTTTATTTCGAATCTATTTGGACTTAATGGGATAGTATCTGGTCCACTGGCCATGGGAAAGTTACGAATTCCTTTAAGGACTAGTAACTCCTACTGATTGTAATTACTTTGAGTCATTGGGTTTACTCTGCTTTGTCATACCTACACCATTGTTTTTGTGCTCGTCATATTCCGCAATGTCATAAAACTATATCATAAATCTTTAGAGCCAATATGTATGATTTTGTTAAAGATTTTCGTGTTTTGATTGTGTGGTTATGATTGTTGTTACAATTAGACCCCTAAATGGTTAGTTGAGATACTTGTTTGGGTCAAATACACGTAGGTACCCTGGAACTACCACAAAGTCTCACTTGAGGGTCCCAAAGTTTAATTTTTACACATAAGGGTCTGCAACTCCAAATTTGCAACAAGTAAGGGCATCCGTCCACTTTCCTAACGGTTCAGCCCTTTCTGTCAGGGGCATTTTTGGGTTTCCATATTTGGGTATTTTTCTCTTTTTTTCTTCTTCTTCAAAATTTCACCTCTCTCCTCCCCATCCAGCCCAAAGATCCAGACCACAAGTTGGCCGGAGCTCCATCACCTGACCCACCGGCCAAACCCATCGCCAAGGCCCACTAGATCGACGGTATCTCACTGGCCAGACCTATCTCTAAAGCCCACCAGATCAGCGGTATCTCACTGGGTTTGTTGACGGGTTGATGGTTTCGGTACCAAAAGCGAAGGGACAGACTACAGAGGATCGAAGCAGCCAAATATGTTAGATCGTGTCCCTGTTGGCTCACGACGGGTCTACACCGGCAGCGAGGGCACTGCCCGTCTCGGTGGTGATGACATTGGCTGGTGCCACGATATGGCCGAAGTGGAGATCGCCTGTCCGGCGACAGATGGAAGAGGCATCGATTGGATCATGCGGTGGAGCCGCACACAGACCTAGCCGGCGCTGTGCAGGTAGACTGGATTTGATGGCCCACAGTTGGTTGCCTGCTCCCTGGCGGAGCTGCAGCTGGCAGTGATGGCGAGCTCTGTCTGGGCTGACAGCGGTCGCCGTCAGTTGTGTTGGACAACGGTGATGCTTTTCTTGTGGCTGCGGTGGCTTGGAACAGTGACGTTGATTTGGAAGCTGGTAGCAGGGCGACGACGGCGATTAGCGCTATCGCTGGTCACGGTGGTGAAGGCGTGAGTCTGGTGGTGGCGCTGCTGCGTCTTCTATTCTCTCTCTCTCTCTCTCTTTCTCTTTTGTTGAGATGTTGTATCTGCTTCAGCGCTTCAGCCCCTTCACGGCGATGGCCGATGGTATTGCATCGACGGTAACTCCGGTGGTGTGTGCGTGGCCGGAGTTTGAGCTGGGGGTCTCCATGGTGCGGTGTTGGTGCCACTGTGAGTTCCCAAAATGTCCCTAACGGAAAGAGTTGAACCGTTAGGAAAGTGGACGGATGCCCTTACTTGTTGCAAATTTGGAGTTGCAGACCCTTATGTGTAAAAATTAAACTTTGGGACCCTCAAGTGAGACTTTGTGGTAGTTTCAGGGTACCTACGTGTATTTGACCCTACATGTTTATATGGTTAGTGTTAAATGTTTGTTGTATAATCATTACTGTGTCTTTGTGATTGGTGTTCTAGATGATCTAGAAATCAACAATATGTTAAGTACATGTATCTTTACCTGATTTAGGATTTGCATAGTTTCACCTACCTTAATACGGGATTATGTAGACTCTGAAACCTCAGAAAATCAGTAAGTACGAGTAGATTTTGAGAACGTGGATTAAGTTTGGATAAGCTATTCGATGGTTCAGTATAAGATCGAGATCTTGGCTGAACACATGATGATAGACTGTATGCTACTTGCTTTTAGAAGTGAAGAATTCTAACATTTAATTGAAATAGATGATTGAAGGATAAGGCTATAACATTTTTGTAAATAATGTGATTGTGATAATTTAGAGCCTTAAACTTTAGTGAAAGTGCAAGACATGTGAGTGCAAAATCATATTTCGAGTTGTGTTGTCTCTCCCTAATGACTTCGGTAACAGTTTGGACCCGTTTGATTTAAGACACCAGAGTGCGCAGCAAAACCATAGTGGTTACAGTTCTCCGTCGTTTTGTGAAGTGTATGCACAATCATAGGTATGCAATACGTAACTATGTTATGGTAACACGTCAATCGACGACAAATTTGGTAACAGTTTGGACTCGTTGTTTTAAGATGTTAGAGTGCACAGTGGAAGCCTAGTGGCTAGAGTTTTGTTATCTATTTGTGAAGTGTAAGTGCTTATAGGAATTGGCTATCCTATCCATGTTAGCTATGGTAGTGCAAGTAATGTATGACCATCGTTTGATATTCTGTACACCTTAAGCTCGAAGTTAAACTTTTTATCGTTAAGTAAGTTGTGCAAATTATAGTGTCTCTGGTATAGTATCAGTAAAGTGTAGTGGAAGCCTTTTGTATTTGAGTTTGATTCAGTTCGTAGTATATGGAATTAGGAGAGGTGCAGATTTAGTTCAGTGAGTTTCGTATTAGCTAAGTCATTGTCCATGAAGTTCTGGATGGTTAAAGTGCAAGCGATAACCTGACAGGTTTGAATTTACCATTACGATGTGAGACTTAAATAATTGCGTTCAGGTATCTGTGAGACAAGAATCTGGGTGAGAAAGTCAGAGGTAGCTTAGCTACTATGAGATAGTTATCAAAATTATGCAGCAGAAGCGTAGAGCCTAGACGTTAAAAGTGATAGGATATTCGAGAGTAAATTATGAGGACGGAAGATGGGAAAAATGTAATATCCTAAACTTTGGGAGTAGGTTAAAATAACTATCTATGCTTCGAAAAATAAACGGATGATAATTTTGAGCAGTGCTCGGGTATTAGTAGGGTATGGAGGCTTAAAAGAATTTTGAGGTAAAAATATAATTTTGAAAACTTTTGAGGTCATTTTGTAAATTTTAAAAAACTTTAGGGAAATAAATGTAAATTATATTTTTGGTGATGAAAAATAATAAAATGAGTGCTAGTATATGTTTTAATGACATCTCATTAAATTAATAGATATTAGAATAAATTTGGGGCCTAAATATAATTACCTAAAGTTTGGGATTATTTTGCAAATATGAAAATTTTGGGGGCTAAATTATAATTTTTGAAAGTTAGTACTTATGTGTCAAGAGTTGGGAAATCAGGCCATAAACACTTGCCACCTCCTACTCATTTTAATTGTGACTCATCTAATCTAATTATAAAATATGGATAGAGTTTTAAAGAAAAATAAAGAAAAGAGAAACAAAAGAAAAGAAAGGAAAGGAGGAAAATTTGGGGGAGAAAAATAGAAATAAGGAAACAGTAGCCTAGAATAGAAAAACAGAGCAAGAAAAATAGAGAGAAATCAGGGAGCTCGGTGAAGGGAAGGAAAAGGGAAGAAGATAGAAGGGGAGAGAGAGAGAGAGAGAGAAGGAGATTGGAGGGAAATTGCTCAAGGTATTTCCTCTTTTGGTGTGAATTTTAGTGTGTGTATTGGTGGGTGTGTGACTGTGGTTATTGTGTGTTTCCTGTGTGGGTGTGCTACGGGGCAGTGGGATTGTGGGGGGATGGTGAGTGTAAATTGTGTGATTTAACATGTATATGTGTGTTTTATGCAGATGTGTATGTGTGTGTGTGTGTGTGTGCGCACGAGCGCGCACGCATAGTGGTGCAATGTGCTCTGTGTGTTCCTGTGTGCAGTGTGTTTGTCTGTGCAATTTGTGTATGTGGGAAAGGGGCAGGCAAAATAGTAGTATGGTTGTTTCTGTGGCCGAGTCAAGTGTGCGTTTGTGCAAATGTGAGGGTTGTGCATGTGTGTGTGCTTATTTCGGTGTGTACTATGTGTGTGCTCTTGAGTGTGTGAGTTCGGGTATGTGTGATTATGGGTATGGTATGTACGTATGTGTTAGCTGTGTGTCAGAATGTAATTAGGAGGGATTTAGGTGTTTAAAAGACGGGTGGAGTGTGTTTGGAAGCTGTGTGAGTGAGTTTACCAGTGTGTGTCTCGACTGAAGGTGGAAAAGATGAGTGTGTATTTTGAAGGCGAAATAGTAGGTGTCATGATTTGAACAGTGACCGTAATTGTCACTAAAAGTAGGGAAATTATTTAGATAGTTTTTTCATAAATTTCTATAAATAGTTATGATCAAAATTTGACAAAGTCCAAAACAGTAATCCCTATTATTTTTACGAGACGTACTTTTTGAAAATTTTCAGGAACTTTCGATGTCCATAAAGGACGCTAAATTATGAAATCAATTAAAATGCATTATCGAATTATCTAGCATAGCAAACCAAGATTTTTAATCTGAAAACTTAAGGGAAACCTTATTTTACTAAGACGTTTCATTATCTAAAATTTTATGCCATTTCAAGGCTGATAGGTATTTTTAGCGAAATGGCTTCTAAGCGCCCGGTCCGGACACCTATTCGGAATTTTCTGGCGAAAATTTTCTAAAATAGTTTTAACTCAAAAATGATTTCAAGATGCTTAAAATAGTGTTTTAAGAAGTTTTTTGAGATTTTTTCGGTGCTGAAAACCCTCAAGGGATACTTTGATAATTTGCCACCGTAGAGGGTATTTTGATAATTTTACCTCTAAAAGGTATTTTGAGGTAAATTCATATATAGTAAGGTTGTTTGATTGATTTTACTTTAGGAGAATGTTGTTTTTGTGATTCAAGTGTGAGAGGGTATTTTGGTAATTTATTATTCCGAGGGGGTATTTTAGTAATTTGACCTAAGAAGGGTAATTTTGGCTAAATTCACATACAATAAGGTTATTTGAGTGATTTTACTTATGTTGTGGGATTCTAAAGAGAAGAGACTTCTACCCCTACGATGTCGTTTCCATAGGGGTATACCACTGGACAAACTTGTAACTTCCTAAAGTTTATGATATTTACCTAAGTCATTTTCCAATTTTTTTCTTTCACGGGTGAGTGGGATGGTAGGCTTTAGTCAATTATATTTTAAAAACCAACTGGAAACTAGTTGTTTATGACAACCATAGTGCAATTCGTAGATGAAGATATACGGCAGCAAATGATTAGTAGTAAGCTGATAACTCTTATCGTGTAGATGAGAAAGATAGAAACCTGGTGGTGCCTTTGGTCTAATGGTCCAGATTCGTTTAGCTTGTTGTTAATTTTCTACCAAATCTATTACAAATTCATCCTTGGAGCATTTTAATGGAGTTGATGTGTTCGTGACAGTAGGATCAGAAAAATAATTTGTATTCTCCGTTGTTGCATTTCCTTCTTTTACATTAAAACCTACTTGGTCATCATCAATATCCTCTGAAAAAACAGCTTCACCGTAGGTTAGATCGAATAGTCTTATACTTGATGAAGCTGAATTTTGAGAGAATTGCTACCCTTGCCTACAAGTGAGACTATGTGCTCCCATGTCTCTATCAAATTTGAGAGATATAGTATGAAGGAGGGTTCTTGTGAAATCATTGATCCGCCATAACTTACAAAGGGGTCCAGGGTACGGTCTATGGCATGTTTATGTTCTTGGTGCATTTTTGTACTACACCATGAGGGACTCGATTTTGATTTGCAATGATAGCTGCTACATTAATTTGGGTTTTGCATTGGGAGGTTTTTTGTGAGAAGTAGTGTCAGGGTCCATTGTAGGGATGGCAATTTGATCCGCAACCGGTGGATATCAGTCCAGCCCCGATCCTATAGGAGCGGGTTTTCTTGACTTTGATCGGGTTACGGGGCGGGTATGGTATTTAAAATTTAAACCCGTAGCGGTTACGGGTCGGATTTGGTATTCGCTCTCACCGCCCCGCGCCCTGCCCCGCCCCGCTGTATGCGTGTTATATTTATTTTTTATCATAAACCAAGATCTAGGCAATCTCAATCGTCCATCTCATAGTATAAATGTGGATAAAAATCCTTTCTCTTTCTCCGCCTCTCTTCTCTGCCGCCCCATCTTCTCTCTGCTTTCTTCTCTTAATTATCTGTTTTCTCAACGCTCATAAGCCGAAGGTCACGGCCTCCACGAATTAACCACCTCACGGCACCTTCTCTCTGCCCCACATGGTACGATGCTTATCTCCGCCAGTCACCCATCTCCAGTCCGCCGCCGAAGCTCCTACCGCGGCTATGCCGAACAGCGATGACGCAACAGCAGAGTAGTGGCGGTGGAGTTTGTCAAGTGTGACTGCTGCAGCTACATTGCGTCCGTGAGAGCTACAAGGGGGTAGATCTGCAGCATCTCCTGCGAGGCGGTGTGATCAGACTAGTAAATCGGCAACGACGAGGCACTGGATGGGCATTTTTCTTTTTAGTTCTTTCCATTTTTTACTTTTTTTTGTTGTATTCTCTTTTTCCTTTTGTTGGCATTGGGTGATAATGGTAAGTGTGTGACGGCTGTGTCATGGGTAGGGGTGCCGGCGGTACTCAGTGTAATTGTGCCTTTTCTTTTATGGCTCAGGCTGTGGATGTGGCTGCGAGTAAGGAAAGAGTGGGGCTGATCTGGGCGGGGTCGGGTATCCTAAATTACCTTAGGATCGGGGATGGTATGCAATTCGTTTGACCCAGTGTCGGGGCAAGGCAGGGCAGAGTGGGGTTTCTGAACTAGCAAGGTGGGTTCAGATTTGATAAGATCCGCATTCGACCAACCCCATTTCCATCCCTAGTCCATTGGTTCCTTTCCTAGGTGAATGGGGGTGGGGGAAGGGTTAGAAGTAGAGGATGAGGGAGTATTATCAGAGACAGGGGTAGGGGTTGGTCTTGGAAGGGACATAAGGCAAAATTAGAGAAAGGTGATTGTATGGGTCACCTTTTAAAAAGAGCTTGGGGTGAATCTGTTTGGGCAACGGATGAGAGTTTTCATCTAAGGAGTTTTAATTATTACATGGGGTCACCTTTTTGGGGACAAAGGTGGAGATATTCATTTGGGGATTATGTGAGAAGTTGGGAAATTCGGTGGTTAATCTACAACCTGAAGGTTTGTTGAAAGAGATCTTTGTGGGATTGGGCCCATTTTGATCCAAATTTAGTAAGCAAGTTAAAGAATCTAGGTTGTTGAGGGGTTACAAGGGCTATAGAGTCTTCTAAAGTGAAGTTTGGTGGCTAAAAAATAGGGGGAAAAGAGGGGACCACTTGAGGTTACGAGTCTGATCACCAGGCAAAAAATCCATTACATCATCACCCTGATTATTGGTAGCAGTGAGAGACTCGGGGTTTAGCGACTAAGCATCATCTACAATCTGAATATTTTCTCAACTGCCTTCCGAAGATGTCTAAAAGCTCACCTAAGAGGAAGACATGAGAGAGATTGAGGCTGAAAAGGAAGAGTGAATATAATGAAACTCACGTCCAAATGAAGTATCAATTGATTCAATCTGAGAAGTGCAATTGGAATCTGTATTTAGGAGTATATATAGATAAAAGGTCCATACTATGGTTGATCCAACTCAAACATAGTGGGATATCGAAATTGGGCTTGGAAACGGAATGATAGGTTTTCGAGGGCTCTGCTTATAACATCCTCCCCTTTGGTGCAACTTTCCACTGAATGACCTATACTGTAACAACCCTAACCTTGGTCATGCTAGCTGGTTAGTTTAATTTAAGCAACGACTTTTTGTGCAAGATTTAGCAAACATTTTTGTAAACGAAATTTTTATTGGTTACCCTTAGCGACAAAATTTCGCTAAACCATAAGTTGTAATTTAAAGATGGAAAATATAAGTGATATTGATTGATGTATTAATGACAATTAGCGAAATAATATTTTTAAGAGCTTTTAGCGACGAATTTTCCTTCAGTTAGCATTGATATTTTTATTCAGTAACTTTTGGCAACACTTAGTATAACGGGTTATCTAACCAAACCATTAAAAATTTTCGAGCACCTAAACTATAGTAAATAATTTATTTGGACCTGTTTGTAATATTAGAAAGTTATGGGTGAAATTTTAATACTTAAAAAAATATAGGGTAGATTTTTGGTAAATTGCCAACTTAGGATTTTATATATAAACAAACTATAGGGTCAGTCGTCCTTGTCTTTGTTGGAGACTCATTATGGTAGAGAGAGAGAGAGAGAGAGACTAAGAGTGCATATTGCTCTCTTGTTACAGAGAGGATAAGAAATAAAACAAAGGAAGAGAAAGAACAAGAAAAGGGAAAAAAGAGGAGAGAGAGAGAGAGAGAGAGAGAGAGAGAGAGCCACGGTTAAGATTCTGGTAAGCTTCTAGCCTTTCTCTGCTAGGTTATTTTCAAGGTTCATGGGGTTTTAATCAGGGAAATGACTATATATCTCACAGGTATGTTTAACGGGTTGGGGAGGAAACCATGAAAAGATGGGTTTATGTGAGTTGTGAGTGTGTTAGAGTGAGTCGTGTATGTGTGCGTTAATGGGTGCCGTGTGTGCGTGAGCGTTTGCTGTGTGTTCTCGTCGTGGGCATTTGTGAGTGTATAGGCTGCCGAGGTAGCTATATACATGTGTAAATTGTAGGTGTGTAGCATGGTGTGGGTGCATGAGTGGGTGTACAAGACTGCCAAGTGTGTGTGTGTGTGTGTGTGTGTGTGCTGTTAACGGGTGTATGTGGGGGAGTATTGTTGGTGTATGTAAAAAGTTGATGCCAAGGAAAGTGGGTTCACAGTCAACGTGGAGGTGCCACAAGAAATACAGTCCGAGTCAGATGCCAAGTGCGCTGATGTGGGACACAGCAAGGGTGGAGCAAGGGCAGAGACCAAAGGCTTCCCAGACAGAGCCTGAGGTTGGCAGTACTGCGAGGGCGATGGCGCAGGGTGAATACACGACGACAGTCACAGTCTGATGCTTAGGTCCAGAGTTAGGATCCTATATGTTTCTCTCTCTAGGATTCTAGAGTGAGAAAGTAAAAGTGTTCTGAAAATGTCCAACCGTCCAAATGAATTCTCAAGACCTCTATTTATAGAGGTTGAGATGATGATGTCATTACGTGACACGTGGCACTCCCCAGGAGTGACACGTCACCGAGGGGTCCACAGCGCCAGTGCTCCATGGACTGTCGAATCGCATGTTCACCCGGCCTGCCCCGCATAACGTCGCTTTGTCTGTCTGGAAAGACTGGCTCTCACAACGTTGGTGTGGCCAGAGAATCCCCTTGATCTAGCCTCCAATCCAAGCCCTTGCATAGTCCCACAGGCCTGGCAGTGGTGAGGAAGACTCGACCCCCAACTGCCAGGCTGACTAGGCGCGATGCCCTTAGAAGACCTGCTCCCATCTCGGAGTGACCCAGGGGTCATAGTCCATAGGGGTGCCGATGCAAGCCCCCAGTGCCAGAGCACGTAGGCCAGTCATGAAGACACCTGGCGAAGATAGTGTCCCGGAGGAGTGGCCTATCCCGCGGGTGAGTCCTTGTGCCGGAGCACTCAGAGCACGTCAAGGTAGCATCTCAGAGGAGCCATCTACCCGACGGGCCAGGTAGCATCCCGTAGGAATAGTCTACCTGGCGAAAGGGGAGTTAAAGAGCTCCCTGACGGAGATAGTGTCTTAGAGGAGTTGCCTATTCCGTAGGCCGAGGTAACATCCCGGAGGAGCTGTTTACCTGGCCGACTGAGGTAGCATCCCGGAGGAGCCGTCTACCTGGCAGAAGGGGAGTTGAAGAGCTCCCTGGCGGAGATAGTGTCCCGGAGGAATTGCCTATCCCCGCGATGAGTCCTTGTGCCGGAGCACTCGGAGCTCGTCAAGGTAGCATCCCGAAGGAGCCGTCTACTCGACTGGCCGAGGTAGCATCCTGGAGGAGCCGTCTACCTGGCAGAAGGGGAGTTGAAGAGCTCCCTGGCGAAGATAGTGTCCCAGAGGAGTTGCATATCCCCGCGGTGAGTCCTTGTGCTAGAGAACTTGGAGCGTATCAAGGTAGCATCCCGGAGGAGCCGTCTACCCAACTGGCTGAGGTAGCATCCCGGAGGAGCCGTCTACCTGGAGGAAGGGGATTTGAAGAGCTCCCTGGTGGAGATAGTGTCCCGGAGGAGTCGCCTATCCTCGCAGGATGTTGCACACTCCGGAGAGTAGGTCGAAGCATGTTCCACGACCAAGGTAAGGTGTGCATGGTGTGGTGAAAGGATGGACCGATGCAAGGAGCATGGTAGTGTGACAAAGAGCCAAGGGGCATGACTGTGTTAGTGGCGCGGCGTATTGGCGCGACGGAGTGAGTAAGGTGCCGAGGGCATTGTAGTGTGACAAGGAGCCTGGGGGCACATGTGATGGAGATGGCACATGGGCGAGGCGACGAACGTCACGGAACAATACTTGGTGTCGGGGGCACGCATCATGAGAATGGGCAAGGGCGCGATGACGAACGTCGCGAAGATAATACTTGGTGCCGGAGCACATGTCATGGAAGTGGCGCACGGGCGCGGCGACGAACGTCGTGGAGCAATACTTGGTGCCGGGGCACATGTCATGAGAATGGCGCATGGGCGTAGCGACGAACGTCGCAGAGATAATACTTGGTGTCGGGGCACATGTCATGAGAATGGCGCATGGGCTCGATGACGAACTTCCCAGAGCAATACTTGGTGCCGGGGCACATGTCATGAGAATGGTGCATGGGCGCAGCGACGAACGTTGCAGAGCAATACTTGGTGCCGGGGGCAAAGATCATGAGAATGGCGCATGGGACAGCGACGAACGTCGCGGAGACAATACTTGGTGCTGGGGGCACGTATCATGACTATGACGCACGGGCTCGGCGACGAACGTCGCGAAGATGGCGCACGGGCACGCGTCGGGTGTCCTGAAGATGGGATTTGAGCTGAGTGTACCTGTCATAACAAGATGATGAATGCAACATGTAGTAATGACAAAGTCAGGAGTGATGGTATGCGGTCGTCGGTGACGGGTCATTCGGTGGTAGTGCGCAACTTTGGGCGATGGGCATCGCAGGAGCGGTATGCGGTCACAGACGACGGACGTCGCGAGGTTAATGGGCGACGGACGTTAGGAGGTTGATGCACGGCAGACATCGCGAGGTTGATGCACGGAGGACGTCGCGAGGGGTTGATGCACGGTGGACGTCGTGAGGTTGATGCACGACGGACATCGCGAGGTTGATGTATGAACGTCCGTAAACATCACGGAGCTGCAAAGACTTGAGAAAACAAGTGTGCGTGGGAGCGGAGGCCATAGGCCACAACCCCTGGGGAGGCTGAGGCCTCGGGAAGGCCGAGGCCAACCCTAAGGGTGGCCAAGGCCAATGGCCAACTCCCATGAAGGGAGGCCAAGGCCACTCCCCCTTTGGGTGAACTTCGGGCGTGCAGATAGAAGGTGTTTTGATGGGCAATGACAAATCCAAAAGTTGCATTACGATGAGGGTGTCGACGTGAAACGTACCCACGTGATAAACAAGGTGCCAAAGTCACATACGAAGTGTATGAAGCGAACAAAGTGCGAAAGGGACTTTGCGCGAAGAGTGAACAACTGGGAGGAAGGCCAAGGCCAACCCCCCATGGAGGTCGAGGCCGACCCCATGGCCTTGGGGGAGGCCGAGGCCGACCCTATGGGGTTGGCCGAGGCCTATGCCCTTGACCCCGTCGCTCTGGTTGCGCCATCGATCGATGTTTTTGGTGAAAAGGTGCTCAGGTGGTCGCGGCACGACGAACGTGGTACTGTGAGTCACGCTCAAGTGAAATAATTGGTGACTAAGGCGTGCGAAACAAGAAACGCACGTGACATGAGTGTGCGCACTTTGACCAGTTCAATGTGCAAAGCGGGATCCCAAGTGGGCCTTTGGGTGCGACCAGAATAGGTTGGGAACAAAAATGAAGGGTAAGAAACTGTATGAAAAATGGGTATGCTGTGAGGGGGTTAACAAATGTATAGATGGGTTGGTGTGAATGAATGTGGTGGTAGAGTGGATGTTCCTATGAGTTCTAGTGATGTCCATAAGTCATGTATTGTAAACCTACATTTTGAGCATTATACTCGCCCAGAGTTTAGTTGAGAAACACAAAACACCCATGAACACACTACAAATGTACACAATGGGTATTAAAGTTATCAAGGCATCGTTCAGCTAGTAGAAATTTAACTATGGATAGGTGTATAGTGTTGAAGCAAATGTACATTTCCAGAAAGAGAAACTGCCGTAACTATTTCTACATAGTTACAGTCATTATATCATATGGACAACAAATGGTCATGAATAAATAGACAGAAACGAAGATATACAGATGGGTTATTAAAGGGTGGTGTGAGTATGTGTGTATATAACATGTGTGTGTAAACTTATATATAATAATGGGTCTGCATATGTGAGGGTATTATGTATGTGTGGTGATTTCGGGTAAAGGAGACTGTCGGGTTTGTATGAAGAAGAAGATATTGACGAAGAGAGGGGAAAGCTTAGTTTAAGTTGAACTTAAAAGTGTCGCTAACGGAAATTTATTTTAGCAGTTCTTTTCAGAATTTTTAAGATATATTTAAGAGTTTATTGGAACAAAACTCAAAATAGTAATTTATATTATTTTTGCAAGATCTGCACACGGGAAACATTTTAGATTTTTCTGAAGTTGGGAAGCGTACTAACTAATTTTATTCGAGCAAGGGATTTCGGTGTATTTTATAATAGTAAATTAAGTTATTAAATTTTAAAACTTCTACAATAATATTTTATAGCTAAGATAAAGTACTTTCTAAAGTTTTGAAAGTTTGTTTGCTATTTTGAGCGTTGTTGGTCGAGTAGCGCTTGATCGGAAATCGCTAACGCCTTACTATTACAACAGTTTACTCAATTATTTTTTTAAGGCCATTTCTGAACAGATTTAGACAAACTACAAAACTAAAACTTCCCTTATTTTTGTGTAACCTCTGATGTGGAATTTTATGGGATTTTTTTTGCGCATGGAAAGTGTCTCAAATAATGTTATTTTAAAAGCAGGTTTTTGGATTATCGGGTATAGTAAACAAAATTATTTTTAGCCTAGAATTTTACAGTGACTTAAAAGTACTGAGATGCTTCAGTGTCTAAAATTTTATGGCATTCCGGTAGCGTTTGATATATTTTTTAAAATAAGAACATTAGCGTTCAATTTAAGGAGCGGCTTAAGGTTTTGAGAGAAAATTTTTCCCGAAAGGCCATTATTGTCACGACCCAAACCCACAGGCAGGCCCGCGAGCTAGGCACGTGACCGGCGGCAGACCCAATGGACTCCAACCGAGGGCTCTGCCAGGCCTTACTCGCTAAAACAACATATAATCTGCAGCGGAAATTAAAACTTCTATAAACTTAAATTACACTATCATATTTTAATTTGAATACATCACTTATACTAAAACTTTTCATAACTCTGATTGTCAACAACTAAAGCTAAACAGAAAATCTAATATTTAGCGACTCATTTCATGCAGTCTCCGAAGCTCCGCACCAAGTTTTTTCTTCCTATGCTCCTCACCATCACCTTACTCTCAACCTGAAATGATAAGTAAGGGATGAGCTTCCACGTGCTCAGTAAGTAACCAATGATTCAACTAGGTGGACCATAGCATGCAGAAAACAACTCACTTTATATTATAGCCACGTTAAGAAATCTAAAATCATAAAGTTGGTAATCATCGGGTAAAACAAATAGAGTACATGAAACCAAAAATTGAAGCATAAAATCATTAGCGCAAAACTCATGACAACCAGTTCGATTCCAACATTAGCTCAAACGATATGCTGTGGTCAGCGTACAGGCCCCACTGACTAGGGCCCGAAATCCCTCCTCCATCCGGGATAAAATTCTGTGGACGCATGGGCGAACCACGAGCAATAGTACTGTGCATCAACGTACAAGCCCCGTTGACCAGGGCCCGAAATCCAACTTTCCCCCGTGGATATAGGGCACAGCAATCGAGTAAACCAAAAACTACCTTTTCGTTCGTCGTAAACATAACCCCTCATCAAACTATCCACACACTCCGTTCAATAATTTTCAAGTTGTTCAATATTCACAATAACGTCAAATATCAAAACATTTCACTTGTACCAAACATTTCAAATCTGAGGTCCATTTCAATTTCTAAACAAAATCAATGCATGCTGGTCCGATTTTTCATGACAAATAAACTACTCAAGCTTTTTAGCAATTCAAGCCATAACAATTAAACATAATTAAAATCGTCAATGCTAAACTTCACTTTTTAACAGCAGGTAAACATATACTTATTATATAAAAAAACACTAGTTGAATCGAAAGGTCACTTACCTGACGCTACACATTCCCCACATCGAAATCTCTGGAGCGACAATCTCGCTGCTACATCTTGCTAAAAGAACAGTTAGGGCCATTCCTTTTATCTCCATGTTCCCAGCTTCACTATGACACAAAGGCATCATTGATGATTCCTGTTGGTTATTTCCTCAAACAATTTCGACGCCGCATCTGACCGCCCGCTACACAACCCTTCCAAAATCGTGCCCAGTTCACCATGCCATTCTTGGCATTTCATCACCGCTGTCGAGCCTCTCTCAACTAACTTGATGTCACTAACCCATCGAGCATGCCCTATTGCTACAATATACACAACCGCACTCCTTATGCAATAGTGTCCAACATGCACCCCTATTACACCCATCGTCCAACAACCACTCCTTCAACCGTAACAATATCACAATACCACCGAACTCCATTTCATTGTTTGTACCCCCAAAACCCAACACACCGGTTGTTAACTTCCATAACTGACCTACCACTACAGTTGCCATATTTTCATGACCCACAACTAGTCGACCACTCTCATTGTTGTCCTATAGCCAAAATCAATTCCATAGCGCATCCCACATTGTATAGCATAATGCCCACCATTACACACAGTGCCCAACCGTTGCTCAACATACTCACCCATATCCACTGCGTACACTCACCAAAATATGCCACCGGGCATAGTCTTCTATGCGCATACCCCTTAATCACTAACACACACAATATTCACATAATTAGACACACCCCAATATAATAACCGCACATACAAACATGCATGCACACCCACTACGCGGACACACTTGCATCGAACCAACCACTTGTCCATCATTACGGTTAACGGACGTCTCTATTGACCGATATCCTGCCACAATGACCAACAATTTCGACCATTGTAACACATCAGGCACCAACATACATGCAGGTCACGTATATTCATACACTGCTACAAATCATGGTTTATACAAACACACTCTCAGTAAAACACAGCCATACGCCCTCCATCACAACAATTGTACACACATACACCATCGCATTTTAGCCTATTCCAAACACTGCAAGCACTGCCACGATACCGTCCAAGCCGTCTCAAGCAATGCCGTGATACCTCCACTCCACACCGCACCAAAAATCAAAATAACTCCCTAAACACACGCACCATACACCCATAGATGCACACACAAAACACCAAATTCATTCCATTTTACCCACCCTTAACACTGCCGCTAATGACACCACTGTACTGCCACCAACACACAAGTACACCGAAAACCCATTTACAAAAATGAACACCAACTGGGGGCTGCCAGTCATGATCATGAAAGGCAGGCGGAGAAGGAGGTGTGGCGGTTGGTGTTGGCAATGAAGGTGCATCAACATGGGCAGTATGCCTCGGCGGTGGCCCTCGCGTCTGTGGTGGCGAACAACCACCAAAGTTCTACCACCACAAAGGTTAGGGGTTGCTCCAACGCAACCTTTGCCGGTCAAGTGTCCCGTCGCCAAAATTGCCACCAGTTGTAGCATATAATTGGTCCTACATGCACACGAACACACCTGCAAAACACACACCTAATTTTGGCCCACCCATCTTCTCTACCGCTGACCCTGTCACTGTCGGCATCTATTTGTAGTGCCAGCGTTTGACCGGTGGTGAGCGTCACGGTGGTGGCAGGACACGATGATTCTGGCAGCATAGCGGTGGTCCAGATCTGTGGCCGCGGGCACCATTTGCTCCGCCAGTGCTCGCCAGAGATTGAAAGGGTGGCCGACGACAGCGATTGCACGGCGTCTAGCCGATGGCAGCGGTTGCACGGCAGTTTGGAGGTGGCGACGGCGGTTAGACGATGGCGTCCGGTGAAGGTCGAAGCTGGAGTCGACCTCCTGTGATCGCGTGCGTGGCCGGAGATGGGGGCTACCCATCAGGTAGAGACGCCGCCCGTCTTAGGGCCGGCTGTCCTATCTGTTTCCTCTTCCTAACTTCACTTTTTTCTTTTCTTTTTTTTTACTCGTCTTATCTTATTCACTATATATATATATATATATATATATATATATATATATATATATATATATTTCTCTCTCTCTCTCTCTCTCTCTCCCTCTTCAATTTCTCTCAGTCATTTTAAAATGCCACACTTTCTGCAAAAATCACTCTCTCTGACATGTTTGAAATAACCAAAACTGATAACTATATATTAAATCCTAATTTAATAATAATTTCTCAAGTTATTTCCCTTGCTATCATTAATTGACGATCAGATTGTTCATGTCAATCGTCGCTAAAAACAAAAATATTTTTACTTATAAAATTTGCCGCTAAATAAGAATAATTATTAAGTAAAGCTGCTAAAATTTTACTAAAAGTTCAAACCTAGGTTCGGGGTATTACAATTATGATCCAAAGATCCCACCTAACTGTTTAAAATATTCTTTTCGGTTATATCTAGGTATGTAACGGTACGTTAGAGGTTAGGGGTAAATGGGTAATTTTATAGAAGTCTAGGGGCGGTTTGGCAATTTCATTCACTTGAGAGAAATTTAATGCTTAGATATGCTCAAACAGCAATGAATAACATCAGTGTAAATTTTTATATAAGTTTCGATAGATAAGAACTAGGACCGACTTTTGAACAAATACCAAAAGCAGTTGTTACCATGTTCCTCTGTATACCTATTTGCAAAACCTATAAACGTACATATGATTTGATCAAATTAAAGTTTAAAGTTTTGTTCGGCATATGTTTTATTTCTAAATCATTTGATGAGAAATTTAGTTTAAAAGAATGCCATGGAATGCTATGTGAATCGTAGAATTTCACTGAGTACATGTTGAATGAGCAATGGAACTCAACTTGGTCGTTGTGCCCCATATCCAATGGGAGAATGTTGGATTTCGGGCTTTGGTCAACGGGGCTTGTACGTTGATGCACAGTACTGTTGCTGGTAGTTCGCCCTTACGTCCACAAAAATTTACCCCGGGTGTAGGAGGAATTTCGGACCCTAGTCAGGGGGCTCGTACACTAACTGCAACACACCTAAGAAATGACATATATGTGTTTGATGTGAAGGGAATTCCCGATGATTTTACTCTGATTTGAAAAACCCTTTTTACAATTTTCATATATATATATATGTGTGTGTGTGTGTGTGTGTGTATCTGTGTGTGTCTGTGTGTGTTTATATATGTGTGTGTGTGTGTGTGTGTGTTTATACACACACACACACACACACACATATATATATATATACGTGTATATATATTGAATTTTTTTTAAGGATGGTAATATTGAATTACTGATTTGTTATAAGAGAATCCATGGCATGTTTTGAAAATTTTCAAACTTATTTTAGGAACATGGTTGTGTATTTACTGGGCTTTTACTCATTCCTTATTTTTCAGGTGAGGACTTAAGGGAAGCGGAGTCGCATGAGCAACACGGGGGAGAAGTGTTTGAAGAGAACTATTAAAATAATGAGTGTTTATCGTTTTGAGAATTTTAGTTCTATTGTTAATTAACATTATGCTTGAACTAATGTAAGGAGCTTAGGTCTCCTCGAGTGTCCTTCATAAATTTCAAGGACATGTAATAAGGATTTTTATCTGGATTATTGATAGTCTGTAAGTTGGATTTAATCTCGAGTTACAGGTTGTAGTAAGGCCTAGCAGAGCCCTGGTGGGTGTCCGAATGGGCTTGCGGCAGGTCACGTGCCTAGCTTATTGGCTCGCCTATGTGTTCGGGTCGTGACATATACAACCACACTTGTAATACTAGGAAGACCTTTTCATATGAACAATCCAGCTAAATGCTCTGATGATTAAGTAAATATAAGAAAACCCTCCCCAAGAAATGGCATGCATATATCCATCCTAATATGAAGTTTGAAGTAATCCTTATATTTCAATGGAAGCAGTGACCAATCAATGATTAATACTTCGCCAATTAGACTGTCTATGGTCTAGCTAAGTTAATGGTAAAACAGTCACTGGGGATGTTAGAAATACAGACCCACAGATCTGCCAGAAATGAGACAGTAGTATAAACCATGTTCGAAGCCCATGCAAGGATGAGAAGAAAAGCTCCTTGTATAGACCTTGGTCCATTGGTAAGAACCAATTGGGCCTCATGCTTAAGTTTGAAATGGAATAGAAATACCTTGGGTAGATTTTCAACTTGGATTCTGTCAAATAAATTCCAGTTGTTGTTGATGATCATTTACATTTGAGTTTCTCTGAATGGGGGTAGCTGGTGGCAGTGATGAAATGAAGACAAATAGTGGGTTTCAAATTACTTCTAGTGAAGGTTAAAGATTGGATTTAAAAAAAAAAGCAAAACTGACAACTCTAAAATGGAGTTTTAAAAAACAACCCTATTTTAAAAGCGTGCCAAACGTCGATATTTTTTTCAAAATTGAATATAAAATGGAAGAAATGGTTTCAAATCCTACCTAAAGTTTCAAAAGAGGTGAAATTTTGGGTAAAGTTTTTTCACTTTGGATTTGCCAAACCAGCTACAAAGGTTTTAGGGATAATTTCATTTTAGTCCCTTGTACTTTTTTGCTTTTTTATTTTAGTCTTTGTACTTTTTTGAAAGAGATGAAATGAATGAATGAAAATGTTGTTGGAATTGTCGTTGTTACTTTATTGATGTTGTAGATGTAGTATAACATAACACTGCATTCAAAATACATTGACAACTAACCCCTAAAAATACTAACAATAATTTAACAATACAATGATATCTACCAATGGACATAGAATTAACAAGAATCTGCCAATGCTGAAGAGAAAAAATACAGGATATAGCTCAAACACTGAAAAATACAATTGCAACTTGATTTCAAAAGAAATACATTCATATGTTAATTTCATAGCAAGTTTCAGGTGAACAAACTAAAGTGGCAAATTTTAGGCCAACAAAATAAACTAATAAGTTTCAGGCATGTTCACAAGTACTTTGAGCATTACAGAAGCAACTATATGTCTACAACCAATTAAGCCCACAAAAACTTCCTAAAGTAACATACCTAATTACAGCTCTATGACTATCTTCAGCTTAATGACTATCTTCAGAATTTTCCTTCCTTGTCTCTTAGTTGTTCCCCACTTTGGTCATTACTCACTCTAGCCTTCATATTTGTAGCAGCTGCTTGTAATGATGATAGTGAGACACTTTTTGTCCCTGTTGTTGAATGAAGCTTCCTTGACTAAGGTGCTACAATAGAGGGTGGTGGCGGCCTAAACACAGGGTGCCCATCTTTGTGGATGTCATAAGAACTTGGAGGTTGATGTGAACAATTGACCAACATATAATTGTTGACAAAAGTCAGGGATGTTCACCATCACACTAAAGTACAAAACAACAGAAACAAGTGAAAAAAACAACACTCATAGCATAATTGCAGCTTGAACCAGTAGGCCTCCACACTGGTCTTAAAGTTAGTTGCGACATGGAAGCATGAACTTGCAAAGCAAACACAACAAAATAAACATAAGTTGTCAGCTGAAAAATGCACAAAATAAAAGTCTTGTAAATGAAAATTATCACACATTTGGCATTGGGATTTGACTTGAACTTGTCTGAGGGCTTAGTCTAGGCCCCTGCCATGGACCTGCAGCTGGTCTAGGCCCCTGCCTTGGAATTATAGCTGGTCTAGGCCCTTGGCTTAGACCTCCAGCTGGTCTAGGATCCTGACTTGGATCTGCAGTTGGTCTAGGGACCTGAATTAGAGTTGCAGCCAATCTAGGGCCCTAAATTGGAGCTGCAGTTGGTCTTGGACCCTACAATCTTGAACCTGCTAGTCTTGGACATTGCATTCTTCCTACATTTGTCCTGGGCCATCATTTACAGGTGTTGTTGGTCTTCGACCTACTAGTCTTGAGTCCTACCTTGAACCTGCATTTGTCCTTGGGCCTTACCTTATTACCTACAAGGACAATTGATATTATTTATAAGCACAATTAGAAAATTCAATTAAGATTGCTACAAGTTCAAGCTCCTTACAGGTAGCTTTGATCTTTTCTCTTTTTTTCAGTAGCTGCATCAATCATACATTGTTCCCTTGCATTAATATCACTAACCCCAGTTGTATTCCCTGAGTCATCACTACAAGCTGCATTCCACAACGCATCACTAACCCCAGATGTATTCCCTAAGCCATCATCAACCTTTGTTGCATTCCCTAAGCCATCATCAACCTTAGTTACATTTTGCCTAGGTTTCTTCACTCTCTTCACATAGGTTGTTGTTATTGGTTTAGGGCATGTGTCTTCTATTGTGCTATAGCTCTCCACAATTACTGCAACTTAAACTTCCTTAGTTTATTATAATTATGTTTGGGATCAATCTTATTAGCCCTTCTTTTCCTGTTCTTTTTTGACCTGTCTACTAAGGTCTAATAATAGGTGGCAATAATGGAAGGTTCCCTGACTTTGGCCACTGGTCTTCACTCTTTATTGGATAAATAATGTTTTCATATGCTTTTTCAAATGTCATCTTCTAGTAGTACTGATGGACATAGACCTCATGGTTCTCTCTTAACTTGTGGATTGCTGAGACTGTATGTATGCAAGGAATCCCTGTTAAGTCCCATCTTCTGCACCCACATGTCTATTGTCTTACATCAACATCATGATGTCCCCCATTTAATAAGACTATTTGAAACTTCTGTGCACCAAAAAACTTAGCCACACACATGTTTGATTCCTTTTTGGCCTTTTTCTTATATATGATGTAGTGTAGGACACAAAGGCCCAGCCTTAGTTGTAATAAACTCTCTCTGCCTCACCATCCTCTTCATTAAGTACAATCTTACCCACTCTAATAGACTGGTAATGGGAAGCTCCCTAGCTTTGACAATTACAACATTAAATGACTCAGAATGGTTATTTAAGATCATGTCACATTTCGAAAATGTGTTAAACTGTGACCTACTCCATTGCTTTGGATCCTTGTCTCCTAACCACTCTAAAGCATCTCTGCTTAACTCCCCTATCTCATGCATCTCATGCTCAAACTTTGCTGGGTACGTTGCTCTTGCACAAGCCCACAACTGATCTGTCATTGCTTTGCTTTATTACTTTATTTTGAAGTTACTTAGCAAATGTTGCACACAAAACCTGAAATCAAATTATGGATAAAGTTCTTCTAAGCCTTGAACCAAACCCTTTTGCTTGTTTGAGATAAAGATCCAAGTAGATTGATTGGAAATATTATGGTACTGCCTAATAGCTTTAAAAACCACTTTCCACTGTCTTTATTCTCACTCTCAACTACAGCAAATGCCAAGGGCCACATTTGGTTATTTGCATCAACCTCAACAATAGTAAGTAATATGCCCTTATATGGACCCTTTAAATGCACCCATTTAAGCCTTTCAGTGGCCTACATGCCTGAAGAAACTCCTTGCAACCACCATAACACAAGTACACCCTCCCCCCTAAAAAAAGATCTGCCATTACTCTCTCTTGGAGGCTCAACTCTTGCAACTCACATGTGGAACCAAGACTGCTCATCAAAGTTTCCTCTAGGTAGTGTGGCCTTTTGTTTTGCTCTGTATAAGATACCATGACTAGCATCCCCTACATAATCATGATACACTTCCTGATCAAATGAACTAATACCCATTGTGGGTTTATCTTGAACTGATGAACATATTTTTTGGCCAACCACCCAACTTTAAGCATCTTATAGCTTGATACTCTACCACAAGCATGTTCATTCACATAAGTTTTCACCTGCCGTGTATCACTCCTAAACATTCTTGATGCGAATATACTCCTTGGACAACTCTTATTATTACAGACTGCCGTAAATCTAGCCCTCTCATTTTTCTTCCATGAAATAGGAACCCCTTCATTTATTGCATACTCTCTAACAACATCTTTAAACTCAGTATTTGAGCTAAAACACAGCCCAACATCAAAGGTAGGTTTTCTCATCTCTGCCTGAGTTAATTTTTGGTAATGGGGCTTCTTAAATAGTTTTTTGCCTTTCCCTGACACATCATCTTCATCAGATGGTTCATCAACAATTCTAGGTTCACTTGATAACTCTGTAGTTTCTGGCATAACGTCCATGGAAACTCCATTAATGTGTGGATTAACCGAAGTTGGGTTTGAGGCAGGCTGAGTTGACTTATTTATGTCTTGGGTTGCCTCAATGCTCTCAAGGTTTGGTTCACCAAGGTTTTGTTGCTGCTTATTAATGTTATTAATATTTTGGTTGGGCACGTTACTGATTTGGGTTGGATTTATAATACCTTCATTTGGCTCAGTCTCTACTTGCATTGGTTCATAAACTTCATAAGTAGATACTGGGTAATCACTGTCTTAAAGTCTATCTTGGTTGTGTACAAGCTCATCCCCACTGCTTACATCTCCACCAATATCTTCTGCATTGGCATTATGCTCACTAATTGTAGTTCCTTGTTCACTACTATCCACATCATCATAATTAACATCCTCATTAATCTCATCAACAATTACTTTAGGACTACTATCCACATCATCGTAATTAACACCCTCATTAATCTCATCAACAATTACTTCAGGAGTACTAACACCCACACCATTTCTACCATCTTCAGTACTGCACCAACACCTAACTCAACTCCGTTAGTATCTACATCAACCTCACCTAAATTTCCACCATTGTTAACAACTTGACTCTCTAACAAAAGTGGTGCAGCACTATGCGCAACATATACTTCTATGGTTTTATTAGGTGGTAAACTAGCAAACATGTAAACTACAAAGTCATCATTTGCTATATATACTAAACTAGTTTCCAATGGCTCTTGGGGGAGTCTAAAGTAGTACCCACATGAGCCATCATACCCTAGTTGCATTACTAACTTATCTAATCCCCACATACACATAAAATCAGGATCACAATTCACAACTTTATCAACAAAGTCCCCCAAATAAGCATACTTAGGTAACAATTTAACAATTCCACCATGATGAAGCTCTATAATGAAAAGCTCAGATCCAGGGGCTGCATAAGAGTTCAAAAAATATACTAAATTAAATCAATTAAACTACATTGTACTACTTACAGGAGATAAGTAACTCTACTGCTCATAAGTCACTATATTGCTTATGCCTTGGTCAGGGAACAACTTATTTGCTTTGGTTTACAATAGGGGACCATTTGGTCAGAAAAGACATTATATAGCAGAGGGAACATTACATCCACCATCGTGCACATAAACCAAAAGCCCTAATTTAAAATGCAAACTTTAAAGCTTCTACTCTATAGATAATCCTAAACGAACAAATTAGAATCCAATTTTTAACGCTTTACAAAAGACAAAAGCAATAACTATATGCCAACACTAATTTGTGTCTGTCAAAAGCAAACATGTATACAAAATGTTACAGATCAAAAGGCTTTTTAATCTAGGTCTTTATACTTTAAAAACAGAGATATAAACAAAGCATTTCACATTAAAGGAAAAAAAATTATAGATCAGAAAGAAAATTTACAGTAATCGGATTTCTTTGCACTTGATCCACTTTTTTTCTTCTGTCGAAGCATACTCTTTGATTGGAACTGCTGGTAGTGTCAAACACTATAGACACTCCCAATTCCTGATCTTTCTTTGCCGATTTGTTTGAAATTGTTGGATTCTCCGTTGTCTATTCATTCTTTAACCAAAAAACCCTAAAATCCCGTCTATCTCGCTTGGCTTGACCGAAATACCCTTCAAAAAGTTAACAAAGGGGGTTATTTGATGACGGCACACAGTACAGAAACTGATTTAAAGGATTTAAAGTATAGGGGTAAAAATAAAAAAGCTGGAAAAGTACAAGGGACTAAAATAAAATTATCCCAAAGTTTTATAAGTCCTCGTATCCAGCTTTCTTCTTGCCTATCCCCTCACTCACCCGAAACACCATGGCTGTTCTCACTCTCTCCTTAATCACATCGATTTTCAAACCCCACAAGCCCCGCCTCTCCTTCCTCTTCACTACCAAGCCCACCCCTATTTTTCTCCACCACCCCATCCGACGCCGTTTCACCAGCAATGCAGTCTCTGCACTCACCACTTCTTTACAGCATTCCTCCACAGACCCAAATCCAAATCCCCTCAAGAAACCCTCTGTCCCTACGTTTCAACAAGCCATTCAGCGCCTCCAGGTGAGTCTTTCCCTCCTCCAATTTTTGTTGAAAGCCAGTTTGGCTTCTCAAGAAAACCCAAGAAAGTATACAAAATAAGCCTCTTATATCTGGGTGGTAGGTATATTTTTTGGGCTTCACAATCCTACCTAGTTCGTCCAGAAGAGAGAAATGAACTGAGTTTTGGAAGCGTTTATTTCTACGGCCATTATGGGTTTTAAACTCTATCGTTTGTGTCTAAGGTGTTTTTGTCGTTACTGCACTTTTTAGCAATAATGAAAGTTCGGAAAGGATAATAGAAGATGGAAATATACCTGTTTTGGCTAATTGGTTAAGTTAACAAAAGGGACTCTTTACTGTTATTGATCAAAATTGACCGAGGAAGCTGTGGCCTTGATTACTTTCTTTGGAATTAGGCATGCTAATGTAGGGAAGAAGAAGCAGTAGTGTTTTTGGCGGTAGTATGTGAACTTAGGACATGGAAATCAATGGACTGTTGCATTTTACTAGTATGTTGAGGGTGGGGCAACATATTTGGGCATAGCATTTAGTTCTGCTTGGTGATACTATAAGTGAAAAGAAATTGAAGTGCTTACAATGATTTTTTGGTCAATGCTGAGTAATTCTACTTTGGAGACTCAAAAACGATGCAGATTTATGCTGCTGCTGATTGGAATTGCGGATTAAGTACCCATGGCAAATTTACAATTGGCTTCATTAGGTTAACATATCATTAGCTTGGAATGTGATTTATTGACAGTGTTCAAATTCAAGTAAAAGGGAAGTCTCACAACAGGGAAAATCTAGTTCTAAGAGATTTTACTTACAATGTACAGGAAAAGCTAAAGTGGGAGAAAAAGGCTGTATGAGGCATGAGTACAGAGAATGTAATGTGGAAATGTATTTGAGTAATGTACAGGAAAAGCTAAAGTGGGAGAAAAAGGCTGTATGAGGCATGAGTACAGAGAATGTAATGTGGAAATGTATTTGAGTAAGCGTTACCTTTTAAGGTAACGATAATACATAATAGTATAGGCTTAATTGCGGGTTAGTGGTAAACAATTGGGTTGCAGAGACTTGGTTGGCATTTGGCATTTGGTTTGCAGGGACTTGGTTGGCATTTGGTAGAATGAGGTTTTAGCAGTATATTGTCTTAAGTGTGGGGAATGTCATTTTGATCAGTACTTTAGCAACTTGCAGTGCTAGGAGTTGGAGCGAGTTTCGTGTCGAGACTTTAATCTTTGTATTGTTGAAGGTGTGTGATAGATAGAGCGGCCTGGGGTGGAATCTTCAAAGGTACAATTATAGAATCTCCATAGCTGCGAGGAGAATGCTCTAATTTTAAGCATTCTAATATTTTCACTTGAATCAAATCGTATAGAATTTATAAGAAAAGAAGATGTAAGAGCATGAGAAGAATAGGAACATAAACTGCTAGTTATGTTGTCATACGCATTCTTTGTCTTTCAATTCAAATTGTATAGAAGTGAAAGAAGTGAATTGAAAGAAGTGATGGCTACCAACATGCACATGGAAATCCCTAAAGGCTCTCTTTGTCAAGTTTAAATGTCAGTGACAGCTCGAAATAAATATTTGAAGATTTGGATGGAAACGTGAAATGTTTTAGAACAATATTAGACGAGGGAAGGTGTGAATAAGGATGAGAAAGCAGTATAGAAGTCTAAAGTAAAATGGCCGAACACTATGTTTTAATCCATAAAGATGAAATGAGCTTTTTTATGGACCAAAACAAGATAATGTAAATTAAGAAAAAGAAAAGAAAGGATTTTGCAATGAAAAAATTAAAAAGAAAAAGTAGAATAAACAAATAAATTATGTTACTATAGGTTAGTCAGAAAATTAGTGCGATATAGTTTTCTTCTGAATCAAAATATGGTATCATATGATATCTTACTTAGGGTTTACCCAACATGAAAAATATTGTTAATCTACCATAGAACGCAAGTTGTAGCGTCATTTCAGAGCTTCTTCTTTTTCTGTGACAATTTACTCTATTCTATTTTATTCGCCTAGAGAGAGCAAAGAAGAAAATAGGAGTAACAATGACAATTTACTCTATTCTTTTTTATTCGCCTAGAGAGAGCAAAGAAGAAAATAGGAGTAAGAATGACACTCTGAAGCTAAAACAAAAACAATTGAATAAAATTCTTGGAAACTACTGAAAACATCCATATTCTACATAAGGCTCACATATTTTCGTCCATGTAGGGTAAAAGCATGATATATTGCCAATATTTTTTCTCTTGCAAAAGAAGTCGGTAGAGTTGTGATGCAATTCACTGGACATCACAGGGATACGGGACATACTTCACTATCGGGTGAGTTTCTCTCAAACAATCTCGCAAACAAACTTTGAACAGTAAAATCATGAAAGCCATTATCAACACCATCTGGGAAAAAAAAAAAAAGAATAGCACCATATGTCAATATATGCAGCAGAACTTACAATCGAAATGCGGTGGGCAAGAGAGGAAAAAATGTGAAAGTAAAAACTTGCACAATGGTACTTAATTAACAATAGCTGCATACTAAATGCAATGAGATTTAGCAACATGGCATGTGAGAAAGTAGCAATCATTTGTAAATTTTAATACAAATTTAGATGTGAAAAGATTGCTGTAGTACTTGGCATACCTTCAATGAAATTCAAACTTAAAAGTTGTTTCCAGTAATTGACGAGGATGTTAGAGAGGGAAGCTAAAATTAAACTAAAATGCCAAATCCTGGAAACCATCAAAACTCTTTTCCACGAAAAGTGAAATTAGAAGACATGGCTGCCACATCAATATTAGAAATATAAAAATTACAGCTAAGCTTAACAGTGTACAAATTGGAACCTGTGATGTTACATGGACTCTTCAAAATGCATGAAGTATCCGTGTCTGACACTTGACACTTGGACATGGGTATGGAAAATGTGTCCGACACATCTAATAGGATATGCTGTTAAGAGTACTATCTTATAGTCTTTCTCTTACTTCTTTAGAGCTTTGAGATGAGATAAGTATTCAATTAACGCAAAGTGCGTCTTGTAAATTACCATTTTACCTTGAAAAAAACTAAAAAATAACAATAGATATGAACTTTTTGCCGTCTCCCCATGCCTTAGGTTTTGAAAATTAGACGATTCGATGCTTGGACACATAGCCGACCGGGACACTCGAATGGAGTTCATGTAACACGGGGTTAGCTGCAAAAGAGAGATGCGTGTGATTTATAGAGATTGGTATAAAAAGAAAACTCCAGTTCATTGACGAAAATGGTACATGGCTGCAAGCAGAGTTATATCATCATGTAAACTTTTGTTAAAAACAGACCAACCCCAAATTCAAAAACAATCTAGACAAAAGATGGAAATTGAGTAGAATACACGAGTTTGAACTAACACGGTTGTGTATGTAAATGAATTCTGAAAATTTTAATTAGCAACATAGCAAAAGTAAACAAATTGAAGAAACAGATAATGTATGTAACAAGTATAAAAAGAATGTGGAGAAGAACTAGGTTTTGGTGAGAGAATATGTTTTTCCTGATGGTGTTGTGGGAGTTATAAAAGATCTGCAAACCAACCAATCTAATTGATCTTGAAAGGGTATTTACATGGCTGCAAAATGTTGGACAGAGTTGCAATGAGGAGATAATTACGTTGGTTCAAATTCTTTCCTTGATTAGATGGGATATTTGGGTAACCAGAGGAGGAAGAACGTGTGAAGATAATCATGGCTGACAATTAGGTATCATAATTGCCCATTATCTTTTGACTTAAACAATAGTCTGTGTAAAGATCTGAGAGAGAAATATATGTTCACGGGTTAGAATTAAAAAGTTCCACATGGCAATATGAGAGAGTGTTCAAATAAGAGCTTACTTGGCAATGTTCTCTCAGCTTCGGATTTACGATATGTTTGTCAGATATATTAATTAATCTGGACCTGACTGCCGAGATGCAAATCTTAATTAACCTCACTTGCCCCTAAATTTAATCCTCTGTCAATGTACACTTGATTCGCCAATTAACATGATCATAGGTGTCTCTTTCTATAAGCTTCACAGCTCTCAACCCGTAATCTACACATTAATGCTCTACAAGGACAGCATCGAGAAACCACCTCTTATAAATTAATGTTGGCAACGTGAAATCAACCCCGTAGTAACTTGACAAAAACTGATTCAGAGGAACTTGCTTACCTATTTCAAAGGTTTCAGAACAAACTAATTTGTCAGTAATCCTATAACCCGGCATGGGAAGTCACTGAACGATGCTTCTCTGAAACATCTCCCCTGCGCAAAAGAAAGAAATGTTGCGAAGACACTCACTCGCCTTGCTTCAAAAATACTGGATAAAGCTCTATCCACTTCAAGGCTCAACATTCTCCTCCTTTCCCCTCTCCAAACGATCTTTCTCCTTATTAGTTTTCTTTTTTGTAGTGGTACTTCCTCCAAGACTTGCATACATCTCATTTGTCACTTTTCTTGTGAATGCAACATCGAAATGTCTTCTATGAATTTTTTTTTTAAAAAGTTCATGTTTTAATTTCTTTCGTGTTGATCTGTAGGAGTATTGGGCATCTGTTGGATGCGCCATAATGCAATGCAGCAACACTGAGGTACTTAACAGTGCTATCTTTTTTTTTTTGGTTACAGATAAGAGTGCAAGATCCTGCATTCTTTAATCACGTTCTACTCCTACCTTAGCTCTTTGCTTTGCATTTCATTCTCACTGACCTGAAGCGCATATAGAATTTCGTATTGTGTATCTTCTTCTGTATTGAAACCAATTTGAGGCCTGTTATGATGCTTCTTTGAAATATCTATGTTTGGGGTACATAAGTTATATCTGAATTGAAAGATACGTGGTTCAATAATGCTGTCAATAATAGAGGAATTGCTTCAAATGTAATTGTCTGGGTACGTAGATGTAATTGTCCTCTTACTGGTTATATTAGTTTACAAGCGTGGGTGCACATTTAGTTACTAAATACCCAATTTTTAGTACATTTGACAAGTTTGCTTCCTACCCATCCAGCTTCTTTCGAGTAACTTTTGTGGTTTATCGAGTATTTGACTGTATTGGCCAGGTTGGAGCTGGGACAATGAATCCCCTGACATTTTTAAGGGTTCTCGGTCCAGAACCATGGAATGTTGCGTAAGTATGCCTTTGACATTGTACTTTTTGCAAAAAAAGGAGGAAAACAGTATGCTTCTTTTTATAGTTACACAAAAACAGAAAAATAAAGTTTTGTGCATACCCTGCAATGGCTGGAACCTTTTGCATTGTGGCCCGCCCTTTATTAAGAACAATAATCAGTATGCCATGACTTGTAAAAATGTGTTTTTTGTAAGACTCTGTTGTATTATGTTCAGACGACGAATGTGTTCTTGTACAAAGTTCGACATTTGTATAGTATACCTTGCACAGAGAACACATTTTTAAGGAGTTTTCCCATACTGCTAATGACAAATCTTTTGTATTTATTTACTCCAGCAAATAAAGCTACTGTATTATAGCTATCTGTATCTCAAGTGCCAAATGCTGATCTGTGCCTGTAATGTCTGTGAAACTGCTAAGAGAGATTGGCGATTAGGTTTGTTGTACTTCATTCTAAACCAGCAGATGCATCATGCATGTATGCCCAACACAAATACAGCCACCCAGGTATCTGGAATATGTAGATTGTAGAAAAACGTTTGATTATCTTTGCCATCAGGATATAATAGTGAGCCTGTAGCAGAGTGTAACGCCCCGAACCCGAGGGTCCGAGCACGTCCTTAAACAAAAACATGTCGATGACATAACTATTATAAAGGTAGAGCAGAGCATCTAGGATTCCACAAACACAATTATCTAAATCTCAAAAACTTAACTCCAAAAAATAATCCAAAACTTAAATACAATCCCTTCAAAAACTTAACTCCAAAATACTTTAAAACTTTATTACAATTCTCTCAGACTAAATATCTGAATCTAAAGGAAAATATATCAACTAACCAATATTTCGTCTAAAGAAATCATAAGCTCTATTCTCAATATTAGAAACCAGAGCAATTCCCGCTGCTGTACTAATATCTCGCCCTTTGTGCTACTTTTGGCTTGGAAGGGGAAGGAGGGGTGAATTGCCCCTACACACAGAGGGCCAAAACGAATACGAAACATGAGTTATCGAGTAGAGCCAATAAATAGGAATTTAGATAACTCAATCAAATTTTATAAACGAATAACTAAGATGACCGAAAGTGGGTTACCAAAAACGAATAACAAATTTGAGTTATCGAACATAACCAATAAATAGGAATTCCGATAACTTAATCGAGTTTCACAAGCGAATAACAGAAGCGACCGAAAAAGTGGTTAAATAAATAATAAGTCGAATATCGATTCACAAACGAATAACAAATCGATCCAAAAAGGGTTACATAACCAATAAGTCGAATATCAAAATATAGTTACCAAAACTTGTGGGTGTCACATACATAAATTGCTTATTATTAACTATCACAAATTATGGTTATAACATGTCAAATATCACAGCCGGCGCGTCACACATAAGTGACGATAATTAAAAGTGACTTTCAAACACAAATATCACCTACAAAGTAATTTGATAAATGTAGAAAATATTCATTTGAAGTGTAAAAATAGTCATTGTAGACTCAAATCAAGGAGAACGAAAATACGAATTCAACGAAATGAAAATCAGCTCAATCGGCCCCGTGGAAGTCTACATGGTATTTTTAGACTTGTAGACTGCTATCCCAAAGACTGCTGTCCCAAAGTCTACAAGTCTTTGGGACAGCATGGTATTTTTAGACTTCCATGTAGGTGACTTCATTTTGGGACCAGTCGCCTCTCATGTAGGCGAGTCCCCCGAAGTCTACATGGTATTTTTAGACTTCCATGTAGCAAGACTCGCATTTTATTCCTTTTTCGGTGGACTCGACTTCAAGATTGGTTATCTTTGGGATCGATAGGAATGGTTTCATCAGTATCTCCCTCGTGCTCGCGTTTCCCGAGGGAAATAAGGATTTGGTGGAGGCATTCCTCCAAACGAGTGGACAAGTTGATGACGCTCGCTTGAAGAGATTCCACAGAATCCTCAAGTGTCTGGAATCGCTCATCGACAATTTTATCTTGCGCATTAACCATGATATATGCACAAATCCGTCCAAAATTTAGTTAAGTTTGGAAATTTAAAATACTGCAGATGGTCAACCGGAAATGCAAGAATAATTAAGTCCACAACGTTGTGCTCGAGTCCCAAGGTGGTAGGCGAAAATTGAAGAACGGTGGGAATATGAAGGGTTCTGGGTAAAAAAATAGGGTCAAGGTTAGGACCCGTAGTTATTTGCTTGATGAACCGACTATTACAAGAATTAAAACAGATTTCAAGGCGAGAAAGCGTACCTTGGGTGGGGCTTTGAGACCTACCACGGAATGTAAGGATGAGCGAGAGAATTGTTATGGAAGCTCAGGGCGGCGGCGACTGCTTGGTGAGTAGCTGGAGTGGATGGCGGTCGTTGGTACGATGCACAATGGCGGCGTGGAAGGATCTGTTGTGGGTCTTCACTGAGGTGGTGTCTAGTGAAGGAGCGGCGATGGAGGCTCTTAGTGGCCAGGCAGTTGCCTAGTGAAGGATTGGTGGAAGCGACAACAAGGGATGCCGCACTGAATGTTAGCGATAATGGCTGAGAGATGGGAAGAAGGTACCTGTTTTTTTTTGGGTTGGGGACGAGAAAAAGGGAGCAGTGCGTAAAATGAAGTGGCAAGTTGGTGTGTAAATGGGTGGTTTTGCTATTGTGATTGTGATTGGTGATTGTTGTATTGATGGTAGGAAAAAAAATTGGTGGATTGGGGTTTGCTTTGGTACCACTTGATGTGAAACAACAGAGTATAAAGAGAGGAGGGAGAAACAGAAGGAAAGAGGGAAGGAGGAAACTTGTTCTCAATTCATAATCTGCTTCTTCAGTTACAAGAGGGGGTCCTTTATATAGGACAATAAACTTAAATATGGAAAGATCAATCAAATCCTTATTGATTCAATCTGATAGTAACTGATTTGATTGAATCATACATTTATTTTGATTGATTCAGTCAGATCGTTACTGATTTGATTGAGTCATTTATTTAAATATTGAATGCAAAATCTCTAATTTGTCTCTTGCTTAAAATAAACCTAAACGGAATAAAATTCTTAATTTATGTCTTGGATTTTCGAAAATAAGTCTGCAAGTCGTCTGGATGCCTCATGTCTGTATAACTCTTATGCCGACTCTGTGCAGCCTTAAGCTTGTCTCTAATCACAAGAATTTTGTCCACAGTAATCTGGACAAGTTTTGGGCCTATCAATTTCCTTTCCCCAATCTCGCTCCAACATATAGGTGATTGACACCTTCTCCCATAGAGAGCCTTAAATAGTGCCATCTGAATGCTAGCATGATAACTATTATTATAAGCAAACTCAATTAATAGTAGATGACGATCCCAATTACCTCGAAAATCCAAGACACAAGCCCGAAGCATATCCTCCAATGTTTGAACAGTTCATTCATATTTTCTGTTTGTCTGTGGAAAGCTGTCCTAAGATTCAACCTTGTACCCATGCCTTCTTGCAAACTACTCCAAAAACGTGAAGTAAATTTCGGGTCTCTGTCTGACACAATGGACAAGGGCATTCCACACAATCTAAGCATCTCTCGAATATATGAGTTAGCAAGCATATCAATCAAATCCTTGTTCAGAATGACCTAAAAGTGAGCATATTTGGTCAATCGCTCAACTATCACCCATATTGCATCATGATGCTTTGCAGTTGGGGGTAGTCCGACCACAAAATCATACTTAATATGCTCCCACTTCCACTCAAAATTCAACAAATGAAATCAATCTCTAATTCATCACGCTTCCACTGCGCTACTCTGATAACGCACCAAACGATACCCTTTAATTTGCACAGTCCACCTAATGGTAACGTGCTTGTCTTCAAGCTTACGGTGTACCAAAGTACTAAGAAATTTTCACATATGACTTGTACCCTACGAGATTCAAACCTTTGGTTCTAACTTCCATTTCCATCGTCATTCCTACCTTATGCTAGCAATTATATGATCGAAATCTATTACAATACAAAACCACAAATTGAGTCGTCTCAATACTCTCTTAGTGAAACTTCAGTGACAACTAAGACTAAGTAGTAACTAAAGTTTCTAAGATATTGGCATGCTTTCGGCGCAATTCATCGGCCATGCATTAGCCTTCCAAATAATGATAATACTTAATCAAACCGTAAATACAAATTCTAGAATTCTAAACCCACAAGCATCTTAGTACTTCAAACACATGGTTACTCAAGACAATATTTAAATCTATCTTCCTGCACATATCTATCAACTACAAAGACCACAAAAGCAAAATCTAAGGCTTAACTAAAATTGCAACGATACAATGTCTATGAAGTTCACTAACTAAGACCAGGAGCTCAATGTTTAAGGCTCAATTTAAAACGTAACGATGCAATGTCTATCAAGTTTACCCAACTAAATCATGAGATCATCTACCAATAAATATTTTTCTCTTCTATATTTTTTTTTCAATTTGACACCAAAATCATAACCAAGTCCATCGAATAACCTTCGAAGTATACCACTTTGACTTAGCCAATATGGATAATCAATTTTCTATATGCACTTACACATCACAAACGAATAACAAATCGATCAAAAAAGGGGTTAAATAAACAATAAGTCGAATATCGACTCACAAACGAATAACAAATCGATCAAAAAAGGGGTTACATAACTAATAAGTCGAATATCAAAATATATTTGCCAAAACTTGTAGGTGTCACATACACAAATTGCTTATTATTAACCATCACAAATCATGGTAATACCATGTCGAATATCGCAGCTGGCGCGTCACACATAAGTGACGATAGTTAAAAGTGAGTTTCAAACACAAATATCACCCATAAAGTAATTTGATAAATATAGCGAATATTCATTCGAAGTCTAGAAATAGTCATTGTAGACTCAAATCAAGGAGAACGAAAATACGAATTCAACGAAACAAAAATCAGCTCAATCGAAGATCGGATGAATGAGATATCGTCAAAATAAATTTTGGGTAGAACACTAAAGACACAAAAATCGATGACGAAAAAGGAGCCACCTAGAAGGTGACACGTGGCAAAGGGAAGCAAGAGTTTGCACGGTTGGATCCAAATCTGGGCACACTAAATTCATGAGAATTGATGACAGAGTAATCAAATAATTTTAAAGGCCAATAGAAAAGAGACACGTGGCATGAGAGGTTGGAAAAAGAAGGAAGGCCTTCTTGGCCGTGAACAAAACATGCTTTTAAGGATGACTGATAAAAGAACATTCAACGCATGTCACAATAGCGAATTTCTTGGTGAAGCTAAAAAAAATTCAAGCGTGATGATCAACAATAAGTTCAGAAGCAAATTCAATTGTGAAATTAAACGAAGATGCAAAGATACTCGTGTATGAAACGAGAAGCTGTAGTAAAAACCCTCAACTCAAAGTAACGTAAAAAATTTCCTCTTTATCTTAGATCAATTCCAACCTTTTTGCTTGAAAACCAAAAGAATGCACTAGCTCTTTTCTCTTCTTTGTCTCTAAAAATATGAAGACTCTATGAGTCTTATGTCTTCTTCCTCCTTATATAGTTTGCTAATCTAATTCTAATATGACTTGAAGGGATCAGGATCCCCCGTTGTAACCCATGGTTACAGCAGGGGATCCTGATCCGACTTGAAGTCCCAATTTCCAGCGAAATTATAACACAACTAAAAGTCCTTATTGTTAATGTAATTATAACATAACTAAAAGTCCTCACTACTAATTTAATCACAATATGACTTAAAATCCTAATCCTAATCCAAATCGAAATCTCTTCTTCTTCCCCGTATATTTTCCTTACAAATAATATCTAATCTAATTACATTAGACACTAAGACTATTAAATATCAATCTCGTCACTAAAAGGACTCCAAGAAAATTATCTAAGGCCCATTACTTAATTCAAAATTAGAATATTTCTTAATTGTTCTTTACACAAGTACCCAAAAAATCCGGGGTATTACACAGAGTTTAATGTCTTCTTTTTGTAATGGAGTCTCTAGCTTTTTAACTCTTTCAGCTAATATTTGGTCGGTTGACTCAGCAGCAGTTAAAAAGGAAATGTAGCCTATGATCTATATTGTCAAGTGAAGCAATTAATTTAAGTTGCTAAAGGTAGGCAGACTCGTATAAAAAGACAAGTACGTTTAACTTATCTATAGGGCATATAAAACTGATATTCGATCTAAGAACGTCATATAACTATTTTGTGAGACCATAGACTTAAGTACGACTCTACAATCCAAAGTGCCAACATGCTCAACAAACTGGCCTGCAGACATACATAACTCCTTATCCGAAGAGGCCTACAAATTATCTTAAGCCAAATGGACCATAAAAGGTATAACTGGCTTATGATACCATAATCCCTTCCCTTCTCCTCCCGTAGAATGACCAACAACATAAATATCCTTAGTAATCCTAGGCATCACCATGCTATTGCCATAGTGTAAATAACAAAGACCATAAAGGAGCAGCAATGGGATAGTGTAGTCGCTCTCACATATTGCACCACTTTAGTCAAACTTTCTTCCTGTCAAATGGATGCCAAAGTCGTCTTTTTTCTAGCAAAAATGCCCCTTCTCCATGACCTTTGTAGACCACATAGCTTTCAAGGGCAAGGAGAAGCAGCCTTCACAAAGAAAAAACTGAGAAGGTCAAAAGAAGAGGATGCCAATTTCAGTTGTTTCCTAGCCTTTTTTTTTCTGTCCCAAAAAGAATTACCGGGATTGGTTGAGGTCTTCTTGGATCTCATACATGAGTTCTTCTTGGGAGCTTAGTGGAGGTATTTTGGCGTTCATTAGTCCTTTTGGCTTTGTGTTTCTGGGGTACTGGTGTTTTCTTTTGTACTGTCCAGGCACCTCCATTTAGGGACTCCACTAGTGCTTTTTTTGTTAGACTAGATAGGTTTTGCCCTGCAGGCGCCTTATAGTGAATATGATGGAAAGAGGGAGTTCATGCCTTGATGGATCACCTTCGTCTTCCCTTTTGGATCAGCTACAATTTGCTATAAACTATGCCAAGCTCCGTTTCGGATAGAGATTCTATTGGTGCAGAGTAGGTGGATGATCGCCCCGTTATGGACCTTTGGTCTATTCGGAGGGAAAGGAGCTGACGCGCTGCTGAAGGTGTGGAGCTTCCTTTATGTCACCTTCGTTCTTTGATCTAGACAAGGAGGGTCCCCTTGTTGAGCATGCCCTTTTGTAGATTTTGTGGATGTGTCCTTAGAGGCAGCAATGTAGCTGTTCTCAGTCAGGTTATTAGCCAAGAGTAGGTTGGTTATTTGGGTTGGAGTCTTCGTAAGGCGGAGATTCCCTTGGGATCTCCCAGTTTTTTCTGCTTCCTGTTGCATTATCTATCCGAGTGGGGTTTCACCCCGTGGGCCTCTCTCTTTTGGCTACGGCACATTTTGTAAAATAAAATGAATAAAATGATGTTGCACACACTATGCAATTATTAATTTTGCAACAGTAATAAACCTAGTCCTAAGAGGTATTGCTCGCAATGCCAGTTTTGATATGTTCTTATGTTCTCTTTACATTTTTCCCCCAGTCTAAGTAATCATTTAAGTATTTGGTCTTACATTGAGCCGAGCTTTAGCATGATCGCCATATAATTGAGTCAAAATAAGCTCTTTGAGTTTTGTTCCCTTGCAGTTTTCCCTTTTTTTTTTTTGTGTTGGGGTGGGGGTGTTTATTCACAATATTAGCTTTTGGAAGTCCTTTTGTATTTTTTACTACTTCTAAGTTCACGAGGTACTTTTATAATTAATAAGATCGCTGATCTTCTGGTGGAAGGTATGTAGAGCCCAGTATCCGGCCAGATGATAGTCGTTATGGAGAAAATCCAAATAGGCTTCAACGACACACTCAATTCCAGGTCCACTTGGTTCTTTTTGTTGATAAAAATCATGCTGTCAATATCAATTAATAAAGCTTTCTGAATGCTCTTTAAAAACTTGACTTCAATCAACTTTTGTTTGACTTTGTAGTTTTGTTTCAATCCATCTCAGGTCATACTGAAGCCTGATCCTGGGAATTCCCAAGACCTGTTCATCCGGAGCCTATCGGCCTTAGGTTGTGCTCTGTACTTTATCCTTATCATTGTTGTTATTGGTGCCAAAAAGCTCTTTTTGGCAGAAGACTCATCCATCTGATAGAGCTGTATTGTGGAGGTTTCTTAAGAGGAGCAATGCTTGTCTTATGCCATGTTTTGTCCTATGTACTCTTGGATTTGCGACGGACCTGTCCTCAATTCAACACATGTATCCAACACGTAGTGGCACAACTAACAAGAATATCATAAAATACATGGAATGCAGGTTCCGTTTGAGGGCTTGTTTGGTAACCAAACTACCCATACGGGGCACTTTAGGGTAGGTTTGCTGAAAATTACTTTCACTTATACGGTGCTTTGAAGGCCTTTTTTTTTTAGTACTGTGGCGGGCAAAAAGATGCTCACTGTCCATGGAAGGCAGTTTGGCTACTTTAGCGGCTCCTTAGGTTTGCTTTTTCTTGTGGGAAGTGGCTGGAATGCGATGCTAACCATCTCAGAAAATGAGGTAGGCTTTTGTTAATAGGTATTTCATGGGTAAAATGGGAGGGATTTGTTGAACATCTACTGTTGCATTGTCAGGGTGCTAGATAATTATGGAACTTACTTTGGTGTGGTGGGCGTTAGCTGGGTGATACCTAGGACTGTGGTGCTTTTGTTTAGGAGCTCTAGTTTTTGAAGGAGAGAAGATATCCTTGACAGGATGGAGTCTCTATTATTCTGTACTGTTTTGTTGGTCTGATTGAGTCAATAGGTTTATTCAGTAATGTTATGTTATGCATTGATAGATGAGTTTGATGCGCTTACATGGGTTGGCATCTGTGTTAAATTAGTAAAACCATCTATGTTATGAGTTATGACTAGATTGTTAAGTTGACATAAAAAGGACAGTAAGACAGTGAACCAAGACTGTTGATTCATTCTGATGCGAAATTAGATTACTTGGGTTCCTTTATAGTTAAATATTGGACTGATTAGCGGTTTTGGGAGACCTCCTTGGTTTTGAAAGTAAGCTTCCTTCGCAGACTATATGCTAGCATTTGGCATTGGATCGTCTTGGATCCAAGGTTCAGATGATTGCGTGACTGCAAATGGAGTTGGTCCAATTATTCTTGGCAGCTTTGGAGAGGGCATGTTTTCCCATGCAGATGCAGACACAAGGTGGTGTGAGGGTGGGGTGTTCTTCTTGTGCGATCCAATACCGCTACTTTTGAAGCTCTTTTATTGGATGAGCATTTATTCCACTTAATAGGGTCACGGCCAACATATCCCTTTTTGTTCGGACTGCACTGAGGCATGCGATTTGAACTATTAATATTTCAAGGGGAAAGGGGAATCAGTTAATCTTTGCTTCTTCCTTGCGAGGTCACGCATAGCTTGTGGACTCTCCATGCCTTGTTCGGGGTTCGTTGGGCTGTTGTGGATTTATTAAGTTAGTGAGGGGTGAAGGTGTGAGGAGGACGCATTCTTGGAGGTTTAGGTCTCGGGTTTGTTCCTTCTCTTTCTTCCTCATCACGTCCCTAACCTTCATTGCCTCTACCAAACCCTACAAGCAGCCCTATACATAACAGCTCACACCTTTCTTCACCATCACTACCCATTAATCATGTCCTTGCCCTACCAAAAATATCAAAGTCCACCTCCATTTATCCCCCATTTTCACATAATTAAACCTAATGCGGCAAAAATCAATGAATGATGCAGTACGATCCAACCTGGGGTTTCTAAATCTTGGGTACTGATGCTAGATTTGTGAGAAGTTTCGGGGCACTAAAGTGTATTTTCCTTTTGTAATATTACAGAGGTCATTACTATATTATACAATCTTTAATGTCGCTATCCTGTTTAATTACTGTGCTAGAATTTGAGGATTTTTGTCCAAAATTGCTTGACAGGTATTGATGTTAATGAACACGATATACGTTTTGTAGAAGACAACTGGGAAAGCCCGGTACGATCTGTCTTTTATGGTAAATTTGCATAAATTATCTGTCCATTAGTCCATGCTTTATAGAATGATGATGGTATTCAACTCATAAGGGTCGAGTACTTATGCTGGTACACAGTGATGAACACCAAAATCTCATACCTTTTCATCTTACATATATTTGGTACCTTTCTAAAGTGCATGTAATCTTGACTTAAAATACTAGTAGGTGCTCGGTGCCTGGGGATTGGGCTGGGAAATTTGGATGGACGGGATGGAGATCACACAGTTTACCTACTTCCAGCAGGTTCATACCCAAAACTAGATAATAATATGGCTCTTCAATTCGAGGTATCGACATTGATATTTTGCTTAATCTTTTCGACAACAGCTCTTATAATTGTTCCTGTTTTTTCTTCTCTTCTATCCCTTACCCCTCCTGCTCCTATAGGCTGGAAGCCTTCAGTTGATGCCTATATCTGTAGAGATCACTTATGGTCTTGAACGTATCCTTATGTTACTTCAGGTCAACTTACATCATTCATCTGATTAATCATTTATATTCTGTTTATATAATCCAACTGCTTTTACTTATTCTCTCACTTCCCTCAGAGTTGTTTAAAAATCATTTTCAGGGAGTTGATCATTTCAAGAAAATCCAATATGCTGATGGTATTACATATGGAGAGCTTTTCTCAGAGAATGAGTAAATAAAGAACATTGCTTGCTGCTTGGTTTATGATTGACATAATTTGCCACCTTGATTTGCTTGTTGCACCTGCTAGATAGTGACCAAAAAATCGTAGATACACTGTCTGAAAAATAAAAAACATAAGATGAAGAAGGTAGTGGGGCTAGGTTACATGGGATGAATATTGCCACGTGGATGTGCTTCTCTGGCAGGGGGTAGGCGCCCACTTCCTTGGATTAAATTTGTTGGATTCTGTTCCAGACTTCTCTAGTTCTGCCTCCAAGGCCATCTTTTTTCTGCATTTACCAGTTAGGGTTGGTTTATGGGTTGTATACAATTCCAACAGACCCTTTGGGTTTCTTTCTATACTTGTTTCCTTTGGTTTTTTTTGGGCCCTTGTACACTGTGCGTGTACTTGGGAAGTATATATAGGTGTCGCCCTTTGGTGTTTCTTTTCACACAATGTACCTCTTAGAAGACAAAAGTTGAAAAGGATAAGGGTCCACTTGGATATTCTCAGTGTATGATATGATTCTATGTATTGATCAAACAGTACATTGTAACTTCTTGCAAGATAGATCCAGTTTGATTTATTATGCTCTTTTTGAGGGCTCAACCACCAGGAAAATGCAAATTGCTTGTGCTTTATTCTGCTTTGAGAGCAAGGAGTGGCCCAGTGGTGAAAAACCATCCTTTCCCCTTGCTTGATGGGGGAACGAGCAGCATAGTCTTACCCTTTCCGTTTATCCTGAGGAGTGAGAGTTACTAGATGCTATTGCTGTGGCAAAATGAAAAACAAACTATATTTCAAGGGAAGATGTTATTGGTGTATTCATCTAATAAAGAAAGATATTATCTGCCAATTGTCGTGTTTCTTCGATGCTACTTCATTTCTTAAAATCTCAAATGCCCACCTAGAGAATATTCCTAGATGGTATATGTTGCCTGGCTGTATTTATTGCTTTCCTCGAACTGAAAGCTTATTGATTGGTGGGGCAGAGGAATTCTTATCGTTGCAGTTGCACTGTCGAGCTGTCTTGTTTTTCCTTTTTCTATTGTTATTGGGGGTAGCTGGGCGGAGGGGAGTTATTTATGACTTCATGTTAGTAGGCTTCATCAGAAGGAAGTAAAGTGGGTAATTGGTTGTATGATGGAGCTTCAGAGCCAGTGACTAATATTTTCAAGAGATAAATAGCTACTTCATTCCGATCCATTCATCCTTTTTGTAATGTCTTTTTCACTTGCAATATATCAGCTTCCTCATTCTTTAGTAATCTTTACATCCTTCGGAGTTTCAAACGAGAAAACTGACAGGTGTTGTTTGTATGTTTCAGGAAAGAGATGAGCGCATACTATCTTGAGCATGCAAATGTTGACCATATCCAGAAACACTTTAATCTTTCCGAGGCAGAAGCACGTTCTTTGCTTGATTTAGGCCTTGCAATTCCCGCGTATGTATTTCACATTTCCTTGGCAGTCTCTTTGCTATATTGCATGAAATTCAGAAGTTTTAGTCAGTCTTTATATTGTTTCATTAACACCTTATCTATAATGTGCTAGGTATGATCAGCTTCTAAAGACCTCTCATGCATTTAATATATTAGATGCTAGAGGTTTTGTTGGTGTGACAGAGCGTGCTCGTTATTTTGGTCGAATGCGTAGGTAGGTTCTTCCAGGCTTTTATGTAAGATAAAGCTAATCCTGGTTTCACTTCTACATGTAGTATTATGACATTTCTCTTGCTCTAGAGTTGGGGTTTTGACATTCAGTATATATCATAACGTCTGAGAAGTTCCACCATTCTGTTATGTGCCTTTCTTTCCTCTTCCAGTTTAGCTCGTCAATGTGCATTACTGTGGTCCAAGACAAGGGAGTCTCTTGGGCATCCACTGGGTGTTCTTTCTGAACCCAATGATCTTGTTTCTAAAGAGATTCTGGAAGTAGCTTTGGACAAGGTTTGTTGAAGGAGATCTTTCTTTTCTCTTTACCTTTTTTATTTAGTCACTCTCGTGTTTATAAAATCAGCTATGGCTTAATTTTATTTCCCCCCTTTCCAGTCTCCTTTATAGCTACTATTTTCTACTTGCATGTTCATACTGCGAACAAGAATCAACCAACGACCTTCATCGGTGAACTGTTGATGCATTGCTGCACAATACCACCAGAGGTTTTGCAATCCCACAAGCCGGCGCAAAAAGGGTCTAACATGAAGGTTCTGAATTTCAATGGCTTGGGGTCATTGATAGAAGTCCCATTGCTGTCTCTGAGACTTTGTGATGACGTAGATTAGATCTTTCCACAATCCTGTGTAGCCATTAACTATGCCAGTCACCATTTGCAGCTGACTTCAACTAGAGAAGGGCGTGAAGGAGAGAGAAAGGGAGGAAAAACAGGAAGGCGCTTTAGGCAAAGTGAGGATAAAATACCTGAGGGGTGCATAAATAGCCAAAAAGGGTAAACTTTGCCCGTGAGCCATGCGCCTAAAAGTTTGGTGTTTCAGTGACCTCTTTGTTGGATGTTGCGACTTGTGATTTTCTTAGCATAAGAATCCTGAAGAAAGTTACTCCCATCCCAGTACATACCTCAGCCCACTCTTGGTGCATGACCTGCACGTTTCCTATCTATGAACAGGAATTCTAGTGATGGTGTCCCACAGATTAGTATTAGAAATATTCAGATTTGGAACAAGAACAACAGAAGGGATTTGCTGTTCTGTTTTTACGCGCAAAATGGTATGTTTACCTTAATATATAAAAATAAGTGATAACATTTCAATTATGTTGTGTGTTATTTATTTCACACAGGTGCCGGTAGAACCGAGGTTGTTTGTTCTTGAAATAGGGACAGAAGAGCTGCCACCAGACGACGTAGCCTCTGCAAGCCAGCAAGTATGTAGCTCGTTTTGGTATATGCTCATCTTTTTTCCAATGTGCCACCTGTTCGAGTTTGGCATCTGTAAACAGTTTTATCATTTCCATCTCTTTTCTGCTCCCTGTGGATTTAATGGACGAATGAGTTTTTATGTAGAGTTGCTAGCTGATACTTCTATCTTTCCATGGAGTATTTCTAGCAGAGTTATATTTTCGCTCTATATTTATTGGTTCATAGTTCTACTTGTTATTATCTGACTATATTCTGCTGGATATTGCAGCTCAAAAGCCTAGTTGTGCAGTTATTGGAAACAAAAAGGATAAGTCATGGTGAAGTTCTAGCATTCGGCACGCCCCGTAGACTAGTAGTACGCTTTCCTTATTCAACTTTTAGCCTGGTTATGTTTCAATTTGCATACATTATCTGTTTTGGATTGATCTTCTGGTCCTTAATGTTTAAATAGATGACATGATCTTAGGGTGACATGAGTGGTCCCAAGTATACATGAATTCATGCCTCTTTTCCAGCTATCAGTTTTGACACGCATTTATACTAATCTACTGTTTGTTAACAAGCCGAATGGGCTTGAGTTATGAGCTCTACTCTTTGAGCACACATTTGTCAAAGTCATTGCAACATGAGCCAAGGTGGTGGCGGTAACTCCGTAAGCATTCCTTCTCAGGAATGCTTATCTTCATTTATGATCATGAGGGAATGGCTAAGTGGCACCGTTTTGATTTCTGTTGCAGTCCTAGGATAGGGAGGACTTCCCGCCACCGGTAATGAAACTTATACCCAGCTGTTGGATAAATGGGCAGATGAGATGCTAATGGAACACAAGATCATAAGAAGAGGATCTGTTTAGAAGAATAGATTTTGGTCAGTTAGATGAATAGAAGCGGCATCATTTGTCTTAGTATAACATGTAAACTGGAAAAAGGTCTCGAAGGTGGTGTAGCAGCTATATAAGAACAGGATAGGGATTTGTTGACACGGGAAGAGGAAATGCCGAAATTGGAAGGGCAAACTTAACTCCTGATGATAGAAACTAAACCAGTACAAGGAGTATCCCGTAGCTGGGGTTCATCACTCTTAATAAAAATGGAAGAATGAAGAGAAGCTTTTTCATATTGTAGAGTTGTGCTTCCTGCACCATAAGGAAAGAAAAGTAACAGTCGTATTTCTCATGTGTCCGGTGTCCATGTATACATCGTTTGCAGCAGTGATACATAGTGGGAGTGATCCCATCTCTTCATTGTGAAAAACAATGTAATTTTCCAGCACAAAATTTTACATTTTATAATTTTCTCCACGTCATCTAACTTGTTAATATGGATATGAAAGTTTTATTGTCATTTGCAGGTTTATGTCGAGAGCCTATCCTCTAAGCAAGTGGAGATTGAAAGCGAGGTTCGAGGACCTCCAGTTTCAAAAGCATTTGACGATCAAGGATATCCAACAAAGGTATTATCTTCGTGGAAGCATTTGATCATGTGTTTGATTTGTCCAATGGGTTTCGTAGCAGGACAATATACTAGTACAGGAAAATATATCACTAGTAATAGGTTTGAGCTGAAGTTGGGAAGGTGGCCTTGTGCTGGTTCTTTTTTTCGAGGCCCAGGCCTAAAACTCACCTATAAGCATCCGATGCAAGTAGAAACTGGTCACTTTTCCATGCTGCATGTTGGTTGGATATTCACTTTGTGCCTTTCCATTAGCCTGTTGCACAAATTTGAATTAGAGTTTGCTTTACTTCTTGTTATTTTTCAGGCTGCAGAAGGTTTTTGCCGTAGATATTCTGTACCATTAAAGTCTGTGTATAGAAGGACTGAAGGTATACTATTTCAGCTGCCTGCATGTTTCCCTGTTTATTTTTGGTAGGTAGCTTTTTGCTTATGTGCTTTTTGTTATTATATGCTCTTCCCATCTTATGAGGCCAGTGCCCAAGGCTCTTGCCACCACGGGTTCTAAACGGAGTTGGTTTTTGCAGCCTTATCCCATACTTTTGGAAGGGCAGCTTCTACAGTTTGAACCTGTGACCTCCAGGTCACAAGGGAAGCATCAAAGCTCAGCTTGCTTTGCCAATCCGATGAAACAACTTGTAGCCTACCAAATTAAAATTGCTTGTGGAACTTGTGTTAGGAATGGTTTGTCTCTTCCCGGTCTCTACTTTCCAACCCTGACCCTCAATCATATGAAGCACGGGTGCGCCTAGAAGGGTGAAGCACTGGCACCCGGTGTGCGTCGGGTGCGGGTGCGGCATGGATGTGTATCGGTTGTGTGTCCAGTATTTTTTATTTATTCTTTTAATTTCCTAAAATAACGGGTGTGGCTCGGGTGCGGGTAGGATACGAATCGGGTGCGGATCCGATACTTAAGGGTTGAAAACTACAATTCTCAAAAGAATTTTCAGAGTCAAAACGCAAAAACAGAAGTTGTGGGGTCAAATCCTAAATAATAAAAATCATACTAATCTAATAAATCACAGATCCTTTATGGCTAGGACGATATGTGATAAGGGCAGAGAGAGAGAGAGAGGGGGGAGGGGAGAGGGGGAGAGAGAGAGAGAGACCATCATTGACGACAGCGACAACCCGCAACCACCGGCGTCGATTGGAACCACCCGGAACCACCGGCGACGATCAGGACCACCCGCGACCTCGGCGAGGCCACTCGGCACTGGGAGCTGTTCCTGTTCTTGCTTTTAGTTACAATTTTCTTCTCTTTTGTGAAGCTGGGTTGGGACATAGTAGCAGATCCTTTTTTTGCCACATGGCACTCTATAATGACATGCAAGGTCACTAATTATACACATGCAAGCCCACATGTAAGTGGGTCTATGCATTTTCAGACCCAATGATTGTAATAGCTCCCAATAGTCACATGCAAGCAAAATTGCACTATTTATGCACTTTCTTAAAATTTAAATGATTCCTGTTTTGTTTAGAAAGTAAATATTAAGTGTGTGTGTGTGTGTGTGTGGGAGCTGATCCATTGCTAGCGCTAGCAACTTAACCCAAGTTGCTAGCGCAATCTGGTTGTCCACGCGCAAGAATGGATGGCCAGATCCACAACAGCAATTTTTTTCACCGTCCGCAACATAATGTAACGGACGGTAAATTATCGTCCGCTACATTATGTTGTGGACGGCCAAATCGCGCTAGCAACTTGCTAGCGCTAGCAATGGATCACGACCCTATATATATATATATATAATTAAAAAACAATATATAAAATTGCCGTATCCCTGCCGCACCGTATCCTAAAATTTTCAAAAAAGCTGTATCCGCGTATCCGCACCCGCACCTGCACTTGTATCTGTGCTTCATAAATCAGATCTTAAGTTGATGCCCATGTATGTAGATGAACGCAAAACCACCAGAACATGCTGGGACCCATTGGAGTTACTTTGGTAGTTTGTCAGATCACTTTGATTAGTTTGATTTGCCATCTCCTCAGGTTTATTTTTTTTTCCTTTTGTATCTATATTTCCTTGAGGTTCTTGGTTTTCTTCGTTGATTCTTCAATAGTTGCCTTTTGTTTAGGTACGCGATGAATGTCCAATGTTTGTCCCTGATGCTTGATGGGATTTCCCTGATATTATTATGTGATCTTCTTATATATTCAGCAGCCAGAGCGCAGCTACTTCGGTTGTTTAAGGCTGTGTTTTGCATCTGGCTTTGCTTTTTCCTGGCCTCTAATTATATGAAATCAGCAAATTGGTTTTGCTTAACAAGGAAACTTATTTGCTTTATCAAGAAAAATAATGAAAAGTGAGTAAAGAACTTGGCTAAACCCCTTAGCCCCCCCCCCCCCCCCACCAAAAAAAAAAAAAAAAGGATGTTAACCTCAGATCTTGCCTGTCTTCCATGTTGGTTATCCAGCATTTTCTTTGTCTTGGCTTTTGTGATGCTGCGACTTGGATATATTTGTCTATGGGTTTGATTAGCTGGCACTGGTTTGCTTAGTTTATGAATTGAAGCCTTTGCTTTCTATATTTTTTTGTGGGGTTTATTTACTGGGGAGTCCTTCAACAAGTTTGTCTGCCTAGACGCTGTATGGCATCTGATTCTTAGTGCTCAGTTGTTTTCCACTACTTATGTGGCACTTTTGGTACTGACATAGATTTTAACTTATTATGTGAAGCTTTCTTAAGCAGCCCATGCCCTTGGTTTGTTGTTCCCTTCTGGTACTTGTTACACAATATTGATTGCCTAACTTCATGTGGATGAGATGTCTAGTAGCTTCAGTAGAGTAAGTTAAGACTCATATGAGAATATATAGGGGAAACAAACCACAATGTAAAGAGACCTGGTGTTGGAATGCGGAGATCGAGAAAGCAATTAACTTGAAAGGGAATGTTATACAGGTTTTCGCATGCTTATGATGAGAACTCTGAAACATACAAGTCGGGTGAATTGTAGCCATGAAAGAGAAGCTTCTGGAAAGGCGATTAGTCGAGTGAACTAGAGAACAAGAAAAAATCTTTCGTATGGCCATTAGTTTTTCGATATAAAAATCATATATTCGGATACGGTATATGGGACTGTGGGCGGATTGTAGAGAAGGAAGGATTGCATCCTTGGTATGTGGTGGTTGATGGAGGACATATGAACTTAAATAGGGGCTCAGAGTTCATGAGAAATTGTCTCATAAGAGGTATATATATTGGCTGGACCTGTCTGGCATAGGTTAAATCGAACATATGGCCATTTGGATCTTAACAAGTTGTTTATGGTACCGCAAAAGTACAGGTTAAATTTCTCATCAACCAATGCAAAAGCTGAACTTTTGGTTCGATAGATTTTGCAAATTCTAGGTTAAACTGACAAAATTTTAAGGTTTGGATCAAGTCACATATACAGGTTTCATTAAACTACTCAAGGAGCTTCATGGAAGTGGACATTCTTGGTTACCTTCACATGAGGGTATCTACTCTGCACGAGAAATTCGATATCAGCCTCTAAAATGATGCCATTATGAAGAAGGTACCACACATACTGATTTGGCCGACAAAAAGATAATCACATATCATACTGGTTGAACCTATATATCCCTGAAACCAAGGCTTAAAGAACTTATTAAGTTTTATGTCCTGCCATACCTTTGATTCTAGAGCCCTCAATAGGGCTAGTTGCCTAGGAAAGATGTCCTTCAGAGTAGTGGTTACACAGGAAAGATTTATGTGATGAAAGCCCTTGGCGCCTTAGCTTGATGAACCCCTTTTGAGCAATACAAGCCATATAAAGTGCTAAACAATCTGCAAGTAGATGCTGTAGCACTAGAAGCCATATTAGCGTCATCATCGTGCTATCATCAAAATACAGATCATTGACCAAAAGTCCACAGATATCTCTCGTTTTACCTGTTTTGCATGGAGCTTTTTTATGCGTGAAGTACTTATATTCATCACAAGAGGAAGTCATGAGATAGCCTCATGTTGGTCTTACGTGTCTAGTTGCATACCCCGCAGGGTCAAATTTCAAGCAATTTCTTTACGTTGACGTACCCCAACAAACATCTCTTGATTCGTTCCTCTTGTTGCATGGGTTACTCTGAAACTAGTTCAGTTCTCATTTAAATGCTCCATTATACTTGAGAATGATCAACTTTTGCATTCCTAGTCCTCTGCTTGGTGTGTAGCCTTCTGGACTGATGGCGGTGGTCCAAGAAAGCTGAGGCAAATGCGGCTTCCTGTATATTAGCGCTATGGTTTGGAAAGGTGCTAGCTGTCTAGGTAGTAGTGAAAAGTATTATTAAACTATTGCTGATTAGCATAATCTCTGTAATCCTAGAATAGGTGAAGATGATGAATCCAATGCTTAGCCCCTACCCGAGCCAATATATCGCTTGATGAATACGCACTAAACCATTTATCACGGAAACGGATGCAATATATGACTGTAAACAGTTCTTATATCCAAATTTAAGGTTGTTAAAAGATGCACTTTCATATGGTTATCGGACATGGCGTGCTTAGCTGAACTTCATTATATCAACCAGTGTACGCGCTCCATATGAATGTGTCACTAATTTGAACGCCTGTGTTGGATGCACTTGGTATTTATTGTTGCAGGAAAAACAGAGTATGTCTTTGCTCGTGTGGTGGAGTCTGCACGACTTGCTTTTCAGGTATGTATCAGCTTTTCTCTTGAAAGCCATCTTGTGGGCTCTCTTTTGCTTTCTTGCAGGTATTTTGCTTCCTTTGTATATGTAGACTATTGCAATTTTCCTCAGGCTCTACTTTATCTATTCCTTTTCTGAAACGGAATTCAAAGATGACAAATGGCTTCGCGAAGTTAGTGGGTGTTAGATCCTCCACATTGTCCCTAACGTTTGTTAGTTGTAGGAAGGCTTAAGGTTCTCAACTGATTCACAGACCATAGCTTTTCTAGTACATGCCATCAGGGTTCATTCAAACTATGCCTGTGCTTCTTAGGCTTCTGTAACGCCCGTTGACCTACGGAGTCGGCATGCATTAATGCATGGGCAGGGTTTGTGCCCATATGTGCTCTGCGCTGAGGCTGCCAACTCCTATCTAGCTCGTTGCTTGGTCTCTTAGGCTCGAGTAGGGATTGGCGGACGCTGGATAGTCCCAGTTAGGGCCGCTCTTCGGTTTCTAGACTTCTTGTATGGCCTGATTGTCTTCATAGGGGCGACACACTGAGTTCAAACGAACACCAGTAGGCAGATAGTCATCTTGAGGAGTTTGAGCATTAGCGCTGGTTGATACAATATATCTGTTGGCATCTCGTTAATTTTAACTTCTTTTACCTGCAAAGCAATGGAATTTTGTCGTATGAATTAAAGCATTAAAGACATGTAACTTTTGAGTTTGGCATCACACCACTTGGGCTATTGGTAAAAAAATGATTGCTTTGTGGAGTTCTCTCATCATTTGTCGGTTCATCATCCTATAAATATCTTCCCTTTTTTTGTGCTATTAAACCTCGTCTCGTGTGATTTTTGGCTAGGTTTTGTCAGAAGATTTGCCGGGTTCAATTGCAAAAATATCTTTCCAAAAGTCCATGCGTTGGAACTCTGAGGTAGCGTAGTTCAACTACTTTGCTTGTACATGTGGATATCAAATAAATTTTCCCAGTTAGGATTTTGGCAGTTCCTTGTTATGGATTGTTGAACTGTAATTGTTGTTTTGTGTTGCATTTATTAAAACTTAAAAGTAATAACTCATTGATACAACATGCTTTGAACCAGTTCTCTTTGTTAAAATGAGTGTTGTACAAAGAACAGTCACATAAAAAACAGGAGGGAGACAACATTAGTGAACTGTGTGCTGCCTTTTAATGCATTTGAACTTTCTGCTGGAGTACATTATCCTAGTTATGGTTATGTGCAAATGATCATCTCTGTGGTCATTCCTTTGGAATATGAAGAAATTATAACCCTTGCATGATTTTCTACTCAATATTGTTTAAGGAATTCAAAGTTAGTAATGCTAATTTCCTCTAATATACCTATAACAAGATGATGTTTTAGCTAATGATGGTCTGGGAAACCATGGAGTGGAGGGTTCTAAGCTCATTCTCTATTGTCAGTATGATTAAAATAAAAAAGCTAAAAAAGAAAAGAACAAAGCAAATTTGCTCTTTTACATACCTTGTCACTTATATTTGTCATTATCCTTTTATTTACTCAGAATTTATGGTTGGATAAACAATATGAATTTTCATCTTCTAGGTGATGTTTAGCAGACCTGTTCGGTGGATTTTGGCCCTCCATGGAGATTTAGTTGTTCCCCTAATTTTTGCGGGTGTCTTGAGGCAAGTATTAGGACCTTTCTGTGGCTTTCTCCTTTTTCGTATTCTCTATTTTCTTATCACCACTTCTATGATCTACATAGATACTAAGAGGGTGAGGCTGTCTCCTTTTTCATATTCTCTATTTTCTTGTCACAACTTCTATGATCTACATATATACTAGGAGGGTGAGCGTAGGTGAAACCGGTATGAAATGAAGGAACAGTCTCTCCATAAAAGTGAAGGTAAAGCTGTGTGAATCCGCCCTCCCCAGAGCCCACTATATTGGGAGCCTCGTGCACATGGCGTCTATTAGTATTTTATTTGAGGCCAGGTGGCAATGTTGCATACCTAAACTCAAAGTGGTTGTCCCAATAGAGT